>JBBJLS010000109.1:3387318-3405253 GCA_037577275.1 Bryconaethiops microstoma | reverse complement strand
GAGACTGCCCCCTGTAGTTAGGGAATGGAAGTCGCTTTGGATAAAAGCGTCTGATAAATGCTGTAAATGTAAATGTAAAACCTGTCCACCAAAAGGTTCTGTAGGGAACCGAAAGTGGGTCTGTAGATGCAGCACTGCAAAGAAAACATTAGGTACCTTTGTTTTTTGATTGATTTTTTTGTTTTGAGCTTAAACCTGTCTACCTCTCGAACTCTATCTCTCCATCTGTCTCTGACTAACCAGGCAGAGTTCGTCTCGCCCTCCTCAGTACGATGAACATTACACAGCACTTTTGTGATGGTGGGGTGCTGGAGATACTGACTGACCGGGTGTTTCATTAAGCCTCCAAGGTTCCTCACCGCAGATAGAGCTTGAAGTTTTGACGGGGGAGGCTTATATTAAAAGGAGAATGTATAGACTTGTGATACATTGAGATTTTCACATTACATAATATATTTGATTTTATATAAGTTGGAATAGTTAAAAAAAACTATTCCGACTTACATAAAGTGGTGCCACAAATTTAATAATACTATCAAAAACAAAACAAAAGAGTACATATGATTTCTCACACCACACTGAACTAAATCCAACTAAGTGCGCACACTTAATTATGGTTTCTTTGTAAAGAAACATGCAGTGTTGGTTAGTTGTCGATTAAATTGCGGATGGTGTCTACGATGTGTCCAGAAAAGCATGTTGTGGTGTAATTAATCACAACAATAGTAAACATCTTTATGTTGCCCAGCCTCTTCTTACATTTTGATTTCTCACTCCTTACCCTTTGAAAGAAGCAAATTGCAGATTTAAACATTTCTGTCCATTCAGCATTAGTTTACAGAAGTAGGCAAGATATACATTATGCTTTGACAGAAACCTATCAATACAAATTATTAGCTATGATGCATTTATGTAATGCCATAGGAGTTATCAGGTTATATCATGTAAAGTGAGTGTATTGCACAAATGGTAGAAACTCTAGACTTCTAAGGGTTAAAGATGTTTCAGGAGGAGGCCTTGTGACTTGTTCTAAATTGATCACCATTGATCAGGCTGAAATATAGACTAACCCTAATGATGCGTTGATCAGTGACTCAGCTTCTGTGTTCTGTTCAAAATAAGAAAGGGGGTTTGTGAGACAGAGAGGATGATGCTGTCAGCTCTGCCTTCTCTTTGTGGACTGAGTCTATATTATCCGTCTGAGGCTGGTACTTGCTGTGATTCCACTGGAGGACACAGACAGTGTTACAGTGTGTGTGTGTGTGTGTGTATGAGGGAAGTGGGTGAGAGAGTGACTCATTCTTTCTCTGCATGGTATTGAGTCGTGAGTGAGGGAGTCCCAGTGAGCTTTGCTGGAGTTGCTGCACCCTGATAAACATCCTAAGATGGCTAAAATCCTCCTTGTTTCACATGTACACAGATCCACTTACAGAAGCTATAGGACTCCTAATACACGCTCATATTGACATAAATGAACATATTGACATAAATGAACATATTGACATAAATGACATAAAGGTACATAATCTATCAGATACTTTTTGTACTGCAAAACCAGCTCAAGGACATCTTTCATAGGCATAACAATGACATTCTTGAGCAGATATTCAGTCTCTGAAACTAGAGTGTTGCCTGCTGTACTGTCAGATCTGTTAGTGTGTGTAAATAATTCAGACAGACCCACACTGCACATGTCCATGTTATTCAAATGTGATCAGCATGGCGCTGCAAAACAAACCAGAGAGGAAAATGTTTGCAATACTGATTCTGAATTTGCCCAGTCACAGGCATATTTTTATATGGTGCAACTATAAGACCTGAGTACTGAGTATGTATGCATTCGGCCCAAAGTAGCATGTATATTAAAAATAAATGAAAGCTCTGTTCTGGTATTAATCAGTATTCAATTATGTCAACAACAGCGTATAAGTAAGTGAAACTGTGCCAGTTCAGTTGTTTTAGGGAAATATAGTGATTTACTTCATAGATGTTTGGTCAGTGCAGCACTTGCAGCACACTGGTTCCTCATCTATTTGCATAATGTTTTACTCACCCCCCTTTAGATATACTTAGATATACGTTTATCTATATTCTGTCAGATATTACGTGGATTCACACAATCAGTAATCAACACTGTCTGATTATTGTGGATTTATAACTTCATCTCTCAATGGGTAAACCTTAGACAGTGCCCTAGTGGCATAAAGGATAAAGTGAGACGTAGAACATAATTAGGAAACCGTAATATCACCAGTATTCCCAAATGCCAGAAGTATTCAGATCATCTTTTCAGGAATACCACAAAATATAATTCTCTGTCAGTGCTGCATGGTAAGCAGTACTAACTGAAGATTAATTTCTGATGAATTCTAAACACATATTGTAGCTTTGTAAAATCACAATGTGTGCAGGACCTTTTCACACACTTCTGTAGTGGTACTTCTGTAGTGTGTATATACAATCATGACCAGCTGGTACAAAGCACAGGCACCCGTCCAGATTTCACACCGGTCACACCAGGATTTCTCTGGTGGCTGTAAGATAATTCAAGGTCAAATTTCAGATGTAGGAAATGCTGGGGTTTGATGACGTGGGAGGAGTGTTAGCAAAGTCATCAAGCCAACCGTTTTGAGCTCTTCAGCACAGTTAACGCAAACGTGTGCAGGAAAGCGCTGCTGTAGTGTAAACGGATGAAGGGTATAAATAGCCTGACTCATGCTTCCTCTCTCCACCATCAGCTTTGAAGCTGTATACAGCAGGGTGTGTGCCTGCATCTTTGATGGGGTCTGGTTATGTAACAGGGCTGTGCAGGTCTCGTCGTGCCTCTGTGCGGAGAGGACATCTGCTTCGTAGTCTCTCGGCAGAGGCAGATGGCCCTCTTCATCTGACAATGAGATATGAGATACTTTTGTTGTTGTATTGTCTGTACATAAAAAGGGAATTTTACAATTGTTTAAATCACTACATTAAATGGTTAAAATATGAAATCATTCACTGTGGTTTTAAGTGAATTGCTTCAGTCGGAATTGTTCACTGTGTTGGTAGAACGGTTGTTTTAATAATTTTGTGCCTCTAAAGTTACATTGTTGTTTGTATGCTGTTTGAGATAAGGTTTTGACCTAAAACACATTTATTTGAAATTCTTTCACAGCAGAGCGTAACGTGCAGAGTAAGTATGGCCCTCAAAAAATACAAATGTATTTAAAAAAATGCCTAAAAATGCCTATTTTTATAGTGTAAACCCTCAATATGCCCCCAAATATGCTCCCAAAACACTTTAATTTCATTTTAAACTCATTACCCTTAAAGAAAATGTAAAGGTCAACCCGTTTCCATACTGTACAGTTTACACCGAACTCCCGCAGTACTAGAATGTAAAGACCCTGTATGTTACCCCTGTATGGACTGTACTGTAATTCAGGCACAGGTGTTTTCTATGGTATAAGCAGGTAAATACAGTAATAAATTCATTCATTTACAGTAACAAAAATACAGGGCTTTAAGAAGAACAAAACGAAAAACACGCTCCAGGGGGGAAATTCTGGACTGCTGCTGCTTCAAGGGGCGGCAGCCAATCAGCAGCAAGGAGAAATAAATAGCGTTCTCGGATTGGCTTCTTTCAAACCTCACACCTCTGAGTACAGCGGTATTTCACCATTCCAAGATGTGCATCCCTGTGTTTCTCTCCACAGTACCAAAACATTTATTTTTTATATGGAAATGTGGCTGAATTTACGTTAATATTTATGTTACAAAATTAGTAAATTATACTTTTCTTAATAGTTTAGCACTTAAATGTATGAAAATGTATATATTGCCACGAAAAAAGCTGTGACGTCTGGACCTTATCTGCCACGCCCCCTCGTCCTTGTGCTGGTTGTTTATGTTTGGGCGCGGTGCTTAGCAACCCAACACGAGGACAAGGGGACGTGGCAGACGAGGCCCGGACATCACAAAAGCGAAAAAAAATGCGAAGGATCTCTGCATTTTCCTTGTTAGTGCTGGGGTGAACAGTTATTAGTTTGGTTCTCAGAAAAAATCCACGTTGGACCGAAACCGCGACTGCTGATCCGCGTTAAAGTGCGGGTTACTGTACTACTATTTACCATTACCAGTTTTTTTTCTTAGAAACTTATAAGACACATGTACATTCATCACTGCTCATACTGAATAGAAAATAAATTGGCTACAATCAAACTGTAAACATCTGTATTGTGAGGAAATGTAAGTGTGTGGGTTTCTCTACAGTGCACGTCCTGTCAGACCACACTGAGTGACTTTGTTTACATCTCAAAATCCATGCTGCCGCTTTCACAGAATGATGCTGACTTTGGGTACTGGCCTAATCAAAATGTACCAAGTAACCTGTCCATGAACACACTATTGTGAGAAGAGCTGATGTTTTCCTCATTCACCTTCCTTAAACCTTACTTATATTCAGTCCTTTGTTTTACAAAACAAGTCATTCTTGTTTTAGAAGAGCTTTTCAAACAATTTTAAAATGTAACATTGTAAATGTAACAATGTAATGACAGATGTAGCAATATAAAAGTGTTTTTTCTCTACAATATGCTCAGGTCATCTGCGAACTCAGAATTCACACAGAACCGTGAATTGTCTTTCATCTAGTTTTTGTCAGCAAGATTTTACCAAATATTCTACTTAGCACATTTTCCTCTGTGTCCTCAGTGTCTCCTGAACACATGCTTTCTTATCCACTATATATGTACACTATATGGACAAAAGTATTGGGACGCCTGACCATTACGCTAACAGGGACTTTAATGATATTGCATTCAAATATAAAGACTTTAAAATGGAGTTGGTCCCTCTTTGCAGCTATAACAGCTTCCACTCTTCTAGGAAGGCTTTCCACAAGATTTTGGAGTTTCTGTGGTATTTTGTGCCCACTCATTCTATAGAGGTCAGACATTAATGTTGGATGAGAAGGCCTGGCTCACAATATCCATTCCAGTTCATATCAAAGGTGTTGAGGTCAGGGCTCTCTGTGGGCCAGTCAAACTCAACCAGCCACGTCTTTATGGAGCTCGCTTTGTGCACTGGGACACAGTCATGCTGGAATAGAAAAGGTTCTTCCTCAAACTGTGTCCACAAAGTTGTAAGCATGGCGTTGTCCAAAATGTCTTGGTCTGCTGGAGCATTAAGGTTGCCTAAGGGACCCAGCCCAAACTCTGAAAACAGGTGTGTCTCAATACTTTTGTCCATATAGTGTATTGTATGTGTATGTGAAGAGACTGCACATACAACAATAAGGGCAGTTTAATTGATTGATTCCTCAGGTGCTGGGGCTGTGAGGTGGTTCAGTTGATTCAGAAATGCCTCCTCTGCCACACTCTGCTTAGCTGGCCGGACCTCAGCTGTTCTGTGCTAACGTAAGCTCCAGTGGCTCAGGCTGCGAGTGTTTCCAGCCTGCCAGCACGATACGTAAACACAAAACACAATGCCTTCTCTGCGATCTCTCTTTTCAGAATGGGCTTTTGTTTTTGGCAGACAAAAAAAAAACAACAACAAAAAAACAAGACGTAAACACAGGAATTACAAAACAATGAGCATCCTTCGACTGCCCTCCCTGTTCGTGCCACCCCTACATTACAACAGCTGGTTGAGGGGGACAAGGAGGAGGAGGGGCCGCCCCTCGTCTCTCATCCCACTCACCTCTTTTCTATCCCTCTATCCTTCCTCCTCCTCACTCTTTCTTCACCCGAGCCCTCTTTTCCTGGTCCTCCGCTCACCCAAAAAGCAGGAAGCTCTGCAAAACAGGGCCCGAAAAGCTCTGAGTAAACTTCCAGGTTCTATTTCTTTGGCTTCCTGGCAGGAAGTGCTGTCCCAGGCTGTGGGAAACTGGATTTGGGTCCTTCACTCAGCACCTTCAGCCACAAGATCCATCACAAGCCTTTCTTTCAGCTCCATTGTGTCACAGCGTCTTGCTCGGCCTGCTTTTGTCCAGTACGCTGGTCGTCTGTGTTTGGATTTACTACAAAATGACAATACTTTCAATAAACTAAAGCCAGTTTGGTTGTAGAAACATGTATAAAGTGATGCTGATATACTAGATTTCAAATAATAAGTAGGATGCTAGTGAGATGTTTCAGTTGTGTCAGGAATGATAGACAGCAATAGATTCTAATTGACTGAAATAAAGTGTTAAAATATAATGAACATTTGTATTTCTTGACATTTCTGAAAACAAATGAATTTGTGCACAAAAAGAAACCAAGCCATAAAAACAAGAAATGAAAATTGACAAAAAACTGTGGAACTGCTGTATAATGTATTCTCATGATTTATTACAATTCTGATTAATGTAGAAAAGCTTTCCTTCAAATTTCCAAAATGAGAAATGATCCATATTTTGACTATTTAAGATTATTTTACTTGCCTGGAAAATCATTTTTGGCAGTGTCGCAAAAGTATATCAAATTAAAATTAAGTGATTAATTAATAATTACTTATACTAATTGTATTCATCTAATACCTCTGTTATTATACTGTTACCAGCATTTAAATGAATAATTATAAAAAATATTATTATTATTATTACCAGTGATTCCAAATTGACACGGTGTTGTATTTGCTGTTTGTCTTTGAAGTCAATGGTGATGAAACTTTATGACAAATTGTGTCCCTCTCAGTTTAGACAAACTGCGTCCTGTCAGTGCGGTTATGGGTGCCCTTTAATACCGAAAGTGTCCTAAATTCAACCCAGATTTTGCCACATCAGCATCAATTTTCCCCTTTTGTAAAGAGTGTGTGGAAATTTCACACCTTTTTAAAAAAGCGTGTGCGTGTGACGCCAGGGCCCACTGGGAAGAGCTACCTGCTGATGTGAATGAGTGGATGGTGTGAAATGCATGAGCTGGTGTTGAAGTTGTAGACTTTCTCACATCAGTCTAATTCGCCACAGTGTCTGGCCCCTTAGCCTTAGCGCTGCGCTAATACTGGGTTAATGGCCTTCACGTGCACATTCTCCATGAGTACTTCAGCCGCGCTAACAGGGGTTCATTTCACACACTGAAATTTTGGTTGAAGGGACAGCTTACAAACCTGCATCGGATGGTCAGACCCAGGTCAGCGACCTTTGACACTCAGCTGTGGTGACGTAATGTTTTGCGTGACCATGTTTGTGTGACCAGCTACGTGCGGCTCCCTAAATCTCAGGGTTGTTTTGAAAAGACCGTCCCGTCAGAAGAAAACAAGGATCAGACTAGCTGAGAGATTTGTGTACGTTTTGCTCACACTGTCTTTTAAACTGTTTACAGTTTTGAAACTGTTTTAGGAATATTTCTGGACGGGGCAAGTCCAGATATACTAAACGCAGGTGGAAAGACATTTAAAACGATTTAAACTCGAGATGTGTTTTAGCCGCTTTCATGTCTCTAAGACACGTTCGACAGTCGAATGCAGTACCAATGCACCTCCCCTGTGGTTCTGCTTATGGGGAAAAGGCCACCTCTAGGACTGCCACCACTTACTGTAGAATTGCTGCTCCCCAGGTTGTGTGGCCCACTTTGGTCAAGGTAGTTAGTCTAAAGCACCACTTTTGCTGACCTTTACCTTGCCTTCATGGTCTGACTATAATACATTGTGTTTAAAACACATAGTTCATGACATAGGAGGTCAATAATTCTTAACACTAATGTTCTTTTAAATACTAAGTGCAAGAGAATAAACAGTATTATGCAAAACTGTGGCGTTGTTTGAACAGAACAGAAAACAAGGCAACAGAGGCCATTGGTGGCTGATTTGCAAATTCCACATAACATAGTAATGGGTTTCAGTTCAACTTGCTGGAGACACAAATGCATATGGTTCAATCTTATCAGTTACAGTGCAGATAGTAAAAAGCTGTATATGTGCCTGAGTGTTTGTAGGGATTTCCGTTTTGGCTGCATATGGTAGGCATTAGCAATAAAACACATCATCTTGTATTGTAATGTATTGGTGTTTTATTGCTAGCATTTATACATTAACTAATGTATGTAGAACTTGTGTCTAGTGTTGTTATGGTAACTATAATGAACGGATCACTCAAAATTTCGGTGTGTCATTCAAAGGTCTTAAATGGTGCACTTTTATATATATCTGACCTATCACTTCTGAGGTAAATGGAACATGGCATGTAAAAGACATAAAATGAAAATTTGAATGCATTAGTAATATCAAAAAGGGAATATTTGTACCATATTTGTGCCATATTGAAAAATTATTATATACACATACGGTAGGATATACACATATCCTACTGAACAATAAATACAATTTTTTCTTTTGGGCTTTTTGGAAAGATGACAACCGTTCCAGCAGATCATCCGGGTCAGACTCCATTGTCCTTTTAGAACGTCCATTTTTCACATTACAATCAAATCATGGCGAACGAAATCAGGTCCCACCCATAAATTCCTTCACATTTAGTGTAACATCTATTATAATCCAAACATCCCATTTCACTTGGAAAAAGGAGTTTTTTGTGACTGTGGGGGTCTTTACTGTTATGACTGTTGATATAGTGCTGTTGCTATTGCTTCATCGGAGTGGGACAAAAAACATTCTCAACTTTAATGTCAGCACATTTAGAAAAGTTCTATTGGTCCATTAGTTACAAAACGTTCACAGAACATAAAGTACAGCTGGTCTTTTCAAATAGCCACCAATAAAACTCACCTTACAAGTAGTGTGTGTTTGTTTCTGGGCAGACAGAGGAAATACATCAGAATGTTTACATGCGAACAGGCAGTTGTGTGACAGTGAGGGTATGCGCGTTGAGGAAATGTTTTTTCTGTGTGTGTGTGTGTGTGTGTGTGTGTGCGTGCGTGTGTGTCTCAGAGGAAGTGACGGGGACATGAGTTGGTCTGCAGGTGTAAGCAAAGCCGGTGTCATGACAACAGGTGCCCGAGCACCTGCCCGTCTGTCAGCAGTGTGTGTGTGTGTGTGTGTGTGTGTGTGTGTGTGTGTGTGTGTGTGTGTGAATGGTTTTTTTACTAAGAACATCTGAGTATGCAAGTATTTTCAGACTAATACAGGCTAAACTCACTCATAGGCACTGTTGGGCAAATATTAAGGCACCTCTGGTCAAACTGTATGTTTTGTTGATTTTCAAACACATTTGATTTTTTCTTTTACACATATGCACACTTTAATGCACAATTATTATTTTATTGTTATCAAGAATAACAACAACAAAATAATCATCATCATCATCATAATAACAGCTATACTACTACCACTAATAATAATAATAATGATCAAATGTGAAAGCATAGCACATTTTTTTAAAACTTTGAGAACATTAAAGGTTAAGAAATAGGTTATAAGGGTTAATAAATTAGATTAAGTTTAATTACATTTCTCCTCCTATGAAGGTATGCTAATATCTTGGGCTAATAATTATTTTGACCTTAGGTGACTTGCGTACACATATGAATGAGGTTAAAAAAAAAGGAAACTGATTCTTTTTAAAATGAAAAATACTTGTTGTTCTCCACACACAGACCTACATTCGTCTTGTGTTTTTTTTGTTTTTTTTAATGTCCAGCCTACCCCTCCACCTTCCACTGCACAAATGTAGACCAACCAGATCAGATTTCCAGTCCCCTGCCTGGGGTCCGAGTCTGGGGTCTGATGACTAATCTGGGTGTAAGGTGTTGGGTTAAGAAGACAAAAGCAGATTAGCAGATTCTGGAGCCTTGGCCTGTGGCAGAGCGGATCGGATTCCCTCGGTGAAAAAGTGAACAAAAGCCAATTGCGGCCTTTTCATCTCCAGCTAAACAAGCGCTAATCAAAGCTAATCAGGCTAAAGAGCTGCTGGACTGACGACAGAACTGCCGCCAACGTAAATATGCAGGGTGTGACTTCTGCTGCGGAAGATAAGGCCTGCATTCTCTCGCTCATTCTGTTTCTCTGTCTCTTTCTCTCTCTCTCTCTCTCTCTCTATCTATCTCTCACTCTTTCTGTCTCTTCCTCTTTTTTCTTTCTCTCTCCTTTTTGCCACTCTTTCTCTTGCTCTGACCATCTCTTCTTTCTTTTCTTCTCTCTCTCCTAGTCTCTCTGTCTTTTTCTCTTTTTCTTTCTCTGTCCCTTCTTTTTTCTTTCTCCTTCTCTCTCCTTTTTCACCCACTCTTTCTCTCTCTGTCTCTTTTTCTCCCTCCTTCTTCTCTGTTTCTCTCTCCCTTCCCTCATTCATTTGTTTCTCTTTACTGTCTTTCTAATTTTTCTCTCCTCTCCCTCCTTCTCTGTTTCTGTCTCTCTTTTTGTCTCTTCTTTTTTTTTCCATCTCTCTGTTTCTCTCTCTCTCTTTCGTTTCTCTTCTTCTCTGTCTTTCTCCCACTCACTCTTGTCTCTCTTTCTTCCTTTCTTCTGTTTCTCCTTCTGTTTCTCTCTCTCTTTCTTTTCCAACTCGCCATCTGTCTGATTCTCTCCATCTCTCTTTCTGTCTCTCGCTTTCTTCCTATGTTCCACTCCCCCTCTTTCTTCTGTTTTTCTTTCCGTTTCTCTCCTGCTCTCCCTCTCTCACATCCCTATTGTCTTTCTCTCAGTCTGTCTATCTCCCTTTCCTCTGTATCTCTTTCTGGTTCTCTCTTCTGTCTATTCTCTCTCTCTTACTCTCTCTCATTCTCTCTCTCTCTCTCTCTCTATTTTTCTTACTCTCTCTCCCTTTCTCTTGAAAAACATTTACTGGTAATTACATTCCCACTGGGATGACCAAAACAGACCCCGTGTCCCATCTAATCTCATGTCTTGGACTGACTGTCTGAACTGAAGTGGGCAGAGCTTGGCCCCCTGAACCCAAACGCTTAATTCACAAATCTATCTGTCCCACTGGCGGTGGAAGGGCGGGGTCCAGCAGACCTCCAGAGAAGCCGACAGAAAGCAGAAAAGCACAAGGAACCCAATCTGCCAGCACTGATATAGAGGCTCTGATGACTTCTGGAAACGATAAGCCTGCCCAGGGGCTTACAGTAAATGTGAAGGAAGGCATGTGAATGCTGTGGTTTTTAACTTTGGTGATTAGAGAGTGCAGCCCTAGCTGGAGGTCGGATTTGTTTTTTATTGCCGGATCGGCCTCCAGACTGCCGACTTTTACCTTCAACCAAATGGTTTTGTGTCCCAGCGACCAAACACACACACAGCAGCCCAGCAATAAAACTGTCACTTTCAGATCTTTTGTCGTGGAAGAGTGTAAATTCAACCGCACAGCCGTAGTCCCCCTCCACACAAACACACACCCTATAATACTGACTCACACAAAAATCCAGCAGAACGGATATCGAAAACAAGACAGAAAATGAGCACATGGCAGAAACAATAGGTGTGAGAAGTTAACAAAGCACAAAATTTAGGGACTTTCAAAACCCCCTTTTGCTTTGCTTGTGGTTTAGATGTGCCATATGTGTAGCAATGCAGACTGTTGTTCAAACGAGCCCAAGTGAAAGAGTGTGTTAGAGCTGTTTCCTTTTTCTTAAAATCCTTTCTTTTTCGCCAATGAGCTATATTTTATATTATAAATCTAAACTTTGTTCAGTCAGTGTAGATTAAAATGTTAAAAACTAGACATCAAAAGGTATTAAGTATTTTGGGAGTAATAATGTTTTATATATTCAATTAGGGGCCTGCATACACATATGAATATACATTCATTGATGCTGTTAAAATGTTAAAACTATCATCAAATAAATGTACATCTACAAACTGGACCAACAGTGTTTAAAAACTCCAGCAGCGCTTTATAAGCGTAGTCTTATTATAAAGTGGTTTAATAATAATTTGGACAATATGCCTGCAAGCAAAATATTTGATGAATGGTCCATTTCAGTTACTACTATATCTTTGCATTTTCATGTTTCACATATCAAATGCCCCTCAATTATGTCCATGTAATAGTGCCCCACTGAGCGCTGTGCAGTGGTCTGCCACTGGGCTGTCAGTATGTTTATGTGTTGTTAGCCATTGTAGACTGTTTGCTGTAGTGGAGCAGTGTTGTCCCACAGTGAGCGATGGGAAATGGGTTAGAATTAGACTCTCTAAGTGTTTTCACAGCTCAGGCTGTTATCCCTGTGGACCCTGCAGCAGGAAACATTCTCCCTAACAGATACTTCCCCTAAAATAACACACACATTAATCGCACAAATGAGCCCCAGGCAGGGGGCTAAACTGCATATGTGTGGGAGCGTGTTAGGTTTATGCTACTGCGTGCGTGGTTTATGTAACTGTAAGAGGCAGACCTTTGTGTTTAGACTGAGCAGGCTGGTTAGGTTTGCTCTATTCTGGAACACATGTGCTAAACTGCTTACAATTCAGTTGCATTTGTGTGGCTTCTGCTCAGTGCCCCCCACAAACAGTTCAACATTTGTGAATAATCTTGGCCTGGGCTGGCCTTGTTGGCCCCCACCCTTTTGAGTAAACACGCAGTGTGATGGGGAAGGGGGGAAGGGGCGCTGGGGTCGTGGGGTGCCTCTTGGCCTGCTCGGGTCGCAGCAGCCGGAACTGGGACTGGCCACTAATGGCCCCTGACATGGGCTGCTTCCTGCTCTGTGGATGTCAATAGCTTTAGCCTCTAACCCTTTACCAGCCCATAAGTGGAAAAACACACGCAGGCCACAGTGGAGAGGGCAAAATCTGCTCCGTGTGTGGACCTTTCGAGCAAAAAGCGCAAGAAATAGAAACACACACAGATAGACAGAAACATACACAGCTGAATGGAGGTGACCACTAACTATAACTATACCACTAAATTCTCAGTAGACCAGAAGACAGTGTGTCCTTCTGGCTAAAGTTGGCCCCTGAATACATTTTACAGTGTATGAAACCCGTATACCGACCCTTGGACACCCCTGCTGTAGACCTGTCATCCGTGGCAAGCCATTGAAAGGCCTTCAGTTTGTGCCACAAGTATCAAGATGAGGAAGAGAAGGAAAATGAAGACCTCTAATATAATGGTAAATTCTGCTAGCTCCCCTATTGAAGTCTAATAGTATTGAAGCACTAAGATAAGAACATTATCTGACACTTGTCGGGTATATTGGATGTTTTTCATGTCCAACATATGTTTTACCTTACGCGTCCTTAGCTTGCATGCTGAAAGCTGCCACTGTTTACCGTCTGACAGAAACCCACTGGTTAGGCTACTGCTTTTATTCTCAGTCAGTGGTGCATCTTAGACTTCTTTGGAATACTGTTTTCCCTCAAGAGATCGGTCCCACCCAGTAGAAATCAAAACGTGATTCACTGATTCCACTGTAAACTCTTAACTATGCTGATGGATAAACTGACACATTGGTTCCTCAGTCTGACCAATGAAGGCCTAAACAAGGAGAGAGCTCATTTAGCTACATCTAAATATATACTGCAGAGCATTTCAAAAATGTAACCCTAATTAATTACATCTACAAAAACATGACTGTAACTTTTCACAGTTGTCCTCTTCTAATTACAACCACACTTTACGGATGGACTAAAAGATTAGAATCTTGTTCCCTGTGAAGATTAGAACTCCTCCGTAACTGTTGTTCATGCTGCTTTCAAATTATCCTGCTCTTTCCAAATAATTGCTGGCTCCTCTCTTACCTTCCTTATATTTACTCTGAGAGAAATCTAGCTAGGCGCACCTGCCTGGGGATGATTAGTTGTGGCTCTGGGAACGTTCTACTTGTGTTTTATCAAACCAGTTGTTCTGAGTGATTTGGTGGTCTTTGCTAGGATTTTCAAGTATTTTCCATTCAGGGGTTCTCCTAATATCTTCTCCTGATACCACCACTAGTGACATCTTTTATAATGATGAGAATGTTTATTTTTACAGGAACTGTACACAGAGTGTAATAAATGTTTTAAATGTATGTATATGTATATTATAATGTGCTGTATGAATGCTTTAAAAACAGATTTATCATTTAGTCATATCTTTAAATTATGAATACACACTTTTTGGCCAGATTCATGAGTACAACATGTAAATTTGGAGTGGATAAAGACAATGGAAGTATATTCAATAGCAATAATATCTGCAAGCACATGTACAGAGAGAAGAGCCAGCCCAAAGTTCAGCACTTAAAAGGGCATTCCCCGACACTCTCCGCTCTCCTCATGCAGCCCCTGGGGGAGCCGAGGCTTGACGAGGCACTTAACACTCTGAGACATGCTAATCTTTCACACTCCACATTAGAGGCCATTACTCCGGCTCAATGAGGCGGCCCGGGCCAGGTGTCAGCCTCCATTGTAGCTGAGCCTGGGTTTTGCTTCTCAAAGGATTCGCCTCTCACGCATTTCCCTCCCTTCTCAGAAACATGACCCCGCTGAGCAGTCGCTGAAGTGCAGAGCGCAGGGGGCTGAGGTTTCCTACCTCTCCCAGCGGCTGCAGTTCATGTCGTCATCCCTCCTTTTCGGCGGTTTAAAGGTTTATCTTGACCCCAGGTCTGTATACGGTCTATATACACACAATTCTGCAGATGTGCGGCAATAGCAGTAACTAAATCGGCCTGTTATGTTCTTTTTTTATCTATGCTGTGTCATGTTTCCATCTCAACATAATCAGATCCGACTTTACTATTCAATAGTGGTGCTCGAAACACAACATACCACCCAAACGTAGATGCACGGACCACTTCATGTTGGTCAAACATCAAAGTCGTGTAGAGACTATATATACACATTTTGTAGTTATGGAACTGTATGTTCCATATCAACTGTAACTAAATCGGCATTTTAATTTGTGCCGTATCGTGGGACTGAACATAACTTAACTTTTCTTCTCATGTACAATAGCGACACTCAAAACACAACCTGCCACCCAAATGAAGGTGACTGGACCATCATGTTCGTATCTTCAGAGGTCTCCTTAGTTTGAAGGACTTTAAAGCAGTTCGATAAAGGCTGTGATTTACTGGACTGAAAATGTTGTGCTGTTTGAGGAGAGTCTTCATGTACTTGGAGATCTTGATGTGGTTCAGTCATCATGTAGTTTGTGGCTTTTTTGAGGATATTGAGGTAGTTTGTTAGAGTGTTCATGTAATTTGTTAAGGATCTTGACATAGTTGGATGGTCTCAGGTCCCTGTAGTTGGGTGAACATTCATGTCGTTTGGTGATGATCTTTATGTTCTTTGAAAAGAATCCTCATTAAGTTTCATACAGAACTTTACATGGTTTGGTGAATATCTTCACATAGTTTGGTAAGGCTCCTGATGTATGTTTGTGAATGACATTATCACATATTTTTGTGAGGATCTTCTTATAGTCTGATAAGGATCTTTGCTGTTTCATGCAGATCTTCACATGGTTTGAGGATCTTGATGTGAAGATGTTTGGTAAAACATCTAAAGAATCTGTTTGCTCATCTGCGTTGGCAGTGTTAGTTATTGATGTGTTGGCATGTACTGGATATTACATGAGTCTTTGCCAATAGACAAGCTGATGTGTTGCTGATGATTGACGCACTGCTTGATTTTAATTAAAGGTATGAGCTATATCCCCTGAGGCTTTTACTGAATTACTTTTCTGAGTCACAAAGTCAGCTTGCCTTAGACTGACACGTCATTCACTCAAAATTCATATTTCCATAATCGTCCCAATTCATGTATAAGAGAGGCAAGACGTGTCCTGGTGACTCATTATGAGTATGTTTTGGGTATATTACCAAAATCCAGAGTCTATGATAGACCAACCCTCTGCTATAGTTCTGCTATGGTGACAACCTGAAAACAAAAATAAGAACCAGAGAGAGAGAGAGAGAGAGAGGGAGAGAGAGAGAGAGAGAGAGAGAGAATAACAAGACTGATGGTGCATGACAGGTCTCCATGCATTAGATACTGATAAGATCAGATGTGTGAGGTGTGAATGTTTGTGTGTGTGTGTGGGAGGTGTTCACGGTTCACTGGAGCCTCCACTAGATCCACCTTTACATTCACTTAGTACCAAAACCACATGGGTTTTTCAAAATGTATGCCTAATTCAGTGGTTGATGTGAAACTGCAGAGAAACCAACCAACTCTGTACAGTGAGGGAGATAAGAACCAGAGGGACACTAAATGTGTAAATGTAGACATTTTATTAAATGTCCAAAATTATCGTTCTGTTCGGTTCTGAACCTCTTTCATGCGTTTCTGCATCTGATTAATGGCCATGCGAACTTGTTTCTGTCATCATCTCACATTCGCAGCATAACGACAAACTTGAAGTTTCTGCTAGTTTCCGTTGCAGCATTAAAGCATTATGGCCGTTTTTGACCAGCTGATCAGAGCAGACAATGTGATGAAAGTTTGTGCTGCAAGTCCGTTTATTTGTTGCTCATGTGAATAATTTATATGATTTTAATGATTAAAATGTGCATGTGTGAGTCAGTGTGCAGGTTTATTTACATTAATGACACATACAGGTCACCTACACACACAAATGTGAGACATCAAAGGAAAAAGACTCCTTTTACCATTTAATTATGCAGACATTTAGACGATCTGTGGAATTCTCTTTGAGGAAAGAAGCTAATTTCTATTTTGTTACTTCTAGTTATATTTCAATTCTTTATGTCTAGCCTAACACTGTTATCTTTATATGATCTTTTCAAGCATATTAATATTTTACTAGGTCAGCAGACTTGCAACAAAGGGAAAATGATGCCTGACAAGCTATTCTTAGAGGCTGTGTAAGTGTGTTTACACAGCTATTGTATTGCTGGTGTAATAGCAAACACATTTTATGAATTTAAACAGCTTTCTGTTTATTTCAGAGGGTTATTTTTTACCTCTTTGCGTCATTGCTTTCTTTTTAAAATGTGTATGTTTGAGTTATGACTTCTCTCCTCACCTTCTTTTTAGAGGCTCATTGTGGGGACGGTTTCTTGTGTGTGTATGTGTGCGTGTGTGTGTGTGTGTGTGTTTGTGCACATCAATAAGGCTCAGCTTTCAGGGAAGCCTCAGTTCTTTCAGACTTCTCATCAGTGAGTTCACAGGATGAATGTGACAGACGTCAGTGGCTCACAACAGGTGGCCTGGACTGAAAAAGGAAAACTGATCACAGAACAGATTTGATGTGCCTTCAGACTAGGCAAACAGCAGCTCGCCTTTCTTTAAAACGAGCCACGAAACTGAAGGTTTTGGAAACAACCCACACAAGTAACCACTAGACCAAAGGGTTTTTTTAAAGCACTGATCTCCTTGTGACTTCTTGTGATTAAAAAAACAACTTTGTTGCACATATACAGTACTGTGCAAAAGTCTTAGGCAACTATGCCAATTTTCTCAATGTGTGATAAAGTGTCTTTCTACTAGAGAAGTTAATATTAAAATAAACAAACAAAACAACAGTAAAAAGTCTCAAGTTTTTTTTTTGGTTAAAAAAGTAGTTGATTCTGTTTGTAAAAAAAAGCAGTTTTTGTGAGCTGGTGAGGAGAACACAGGTTCAGTTCCAGATTTCTCCTTGATGCCTCCAGCCGTTGTTTGGATTTGTGAAACTCCCTCAACAGCTTCCACCAGGTTTCCGATAGAAACTACAAGTAATGGCGTCAACGCATTGTTTACTTAACGCCGAGAATTATTTTATCATGCGCTACCCGAGGTTTTTTTAAAATCCTTTTATTTTGAAAGTTTTGTGTTTTCAGCAACGTGAGCGCTGTTTTTCACAGGGGTCAAACGTCCCATTACTTTTGTCAATTTAATATGGACAAAAGTAATGGGACACCTGACCATTACACTAATAGGGACTTCAATGACACTGCATTCAGATACACAGACGTTCATATACTCCGGACTCTTGAGGGTAACTTGTTTTTCTATAACAAACTAGATAAAACGTGAATTCCCTGCAGTGGCAAATAGCTTTGGTTTCATATTTGATTTGATTACATTAATGTCTGAGTTGAGATTTACAGAAATATTTGAACTGCAGCTGTGTAACTGTGTTAAAGGGAACACTGCTGTTAAAAAGCTCCTT
>JBBJLS010000109.1:3361576-3374900 GCA_037577275.1 Bryconaethiops microstoma | reverse complement strand
AGGCCTCTCTCATCTTTTTAAGTGGGAGAACTTGCACAATTGGTGGCTGACTAAATACTTTTTTGCCCCACTGTACTAGTTCTATCTTTTTTACATTTTAAGTACATTACCATGCTCACAGATGTATTTCTAATTTATAGATATCTGTAGTGTGTGTGTGTTTGTGTGTCTCACCTCTTTCCCTGCTCTCATTGAGTGTGTCGTCGTTGGGTAGTGGGCTGTTCCCCACCGTGTCATTCAGAATGCTAAGGTACGAAGGTGACACTGAGTCGGCCCGGCTGCTGC
Organism: Bryconaethiops microstoma; assembly: GCA_037577275.1. Classification (NCBI taxonomy): domain Eukaryota; kingdom Metazoa; phylum Chordata; class Actinopteri; order Characiformes; family Alestidae; genus Bryconaethiops; species Bryconaethiops microstoma. The sequence goes on along the minus strand of JBBJLS010000109.1, from coordinate 3,374,615 downwards.
TGTTGCTACGGTTACTGCCTAGGCCTCCGCCTGAGGGTGTCTGGGTGTCGATGCTGCGGGTGCTGCTGCTCCGCTGGGGGAGGGGTGGAGGGGCACGGTGCCCATCAGGAACATCTTGCGGCTAAAAAGCACATATGCAGATACACTTATGACCGGCAGTCACTTGAAGACTGGACTGAATAAACAGGAGATGACACTGTACATAGTAGCGATGTGCATTATATAAAACAGACAAAAATACAGACCATAATATTCCCTGCTCTCATTTAGCGATTTTTGTCAGGGCTGGTTGAGCATACTGGGTGTTGTAGTGAAAGATGCTGATCAAATAAAAAGGAAAGGGAACCTTTTAGCTATGGTGCAGGATGCTTCAGCTTCGAATTAATTAAGCTGCTATAGGCTGTAGTTTAGTGTTGCATAACCTGCACAGCATGACAGTGCTGCTCTCTGCGTCAAGGTACTGCCCAACAATACACTGTCTTTCTTGGACACAATGTAATACAGTATCATGTATGCTCACCCCTAAACAGGTAATTAAGTACATGATTACTTGTGCAAACTCTCAAAATCTGCCAATTAGAGGTGTGCCGATCTAATACAGGCAAAAATCAAATACCTGAAAAATCCTGAACTATCACACAAATGCTTCATAGGAATTAAAATACAGGCCCTGTCACCCAAATAGTAAATAATAATCTTCCTAACAAAGTGGTGGATTGTTTAAGGGGGTCTCAAGGACTGATTTGAGAACTACTGCTCTGAACATAACTATGTAACAAGGGCTGGGTATCAAAATTCTGTACTTTTCACTACCACATTTTAATACCTAGATAGTCACTCTTGACAACATCCATTAGCCAATAATAATGCTTGTTCCAGAGTCTGGCTTTCTAAACAAAACCCTTATGCATGTTATTAACTAAGCCACACCCACTTTTGATCTGTAATTTAAAAAAAGGATTGGAAAAAAGAATCATTAAGGAATCAGTATCAAAGTCAAATTATTGGGGTTGCTATTAGTATCGAAAAAGTTTGTTTTTCGCTACTTTCGCTACTGAAACGAGTTAAAGGAGACAAATCTTTGCCAATGATATGCTAGATAAGATTTAGGCTTAAGGACTCACAATGATGACCTCGTCTCGCTCTGTGGTGTCTCGTATAATGATTCGCTCAATCTCCTGGTTGAGGCCTTCTATGCTGTTCCGGAAGCGAGGGGGCGTGGACTTCGAGATGGGGATGGGGATCAGGATGGTTTTAGGCATCTGAGACTGGACGAGGGGAAAGAAGAGACAAGAGGAGGGATAAATCAAAAGATCAATGCAACCAAAACATCAGCACTGATAGAGCACATCAGTTCAGAGTTAGAAACCACACCAGCAAGTCTAGGCTAACAGACAGGGTCTGTGATTCCTTTGCTTGTAGCTACATTAGCCTCATAGCCTTTGTCCAAAAACAGTAAACAACCTACGGCAAATTGCAAACCTCAGATATCAAATGTCTTGACTGGGGTAAAGGGGAAAACTGTTAGGTTTAATGTTTCACTTATTTTCATTTTCTTCTGAGTATGAGCCCTTAAATAGTCATTTATCCCCTTTCCCTTCTCCTAGAATTGGTTTATTTGTCCAGTCCCTCTCCACTCTGCCCTTTAATGACAATCTGTTTGTAGTCATTGATGCCTAATATTTACAATGCCAACTGAAAGGCTCCTGCTGCAAATCAGAGCTGGAACCCATACAGAAGACATGAAAACCAAAATGTCAGTCCATCTCTGTGTCACACTACAGAACCAATGACTGTTTCTCAGTGATTTTAGTGCCGAAGTGGACATGTCGATTAAACCTTTAAAACCAAAGCTATTTGCCACTGCAGGACATTCACGTTTTATCTAGTTTGTTTTCGAAAAACAAGTTTCCCACAGAGTCCAGAGCATGGGGAACAGAACAGCAGCTGCAAAGGAAGACCAACTCCATATTAAAGTCTATGTATCTGAATGTAGTGTCATTAAAGTCCCTGTTGCTGCAATGGTCATATTATATGGACAAAAGTAATGGGACACCTGACCTCCCCGAAAACGAGCTGCGTGCTCCGCGCACTCACGAGCCCAAAAAACCAACCAACTTTCAAAATAAAAGGATTTTTTAAAAACCTGCGTTAACGCGCAATAAAATAATTCTTGGCGTTAAGTAAATGATGCGTTACGCGTTATTATCACCCAGCCCTACTATACAGGTAACACAATTTTGACAAAATTAAAACATCACCTGAGCTTTTAAAATTATGTAAAAAATGTAAAACAAAAATTGGCATATGAGGTTTTGACCGAACATGCAAATTGGCTGTAACCTAAAATTCAGTTATTGATAATGATAACAAAAGGTGGTCAGTTTATGTTTGTTTTTGTCCCTCATAGCTCTCTGAAACAAGAGACATTCTGTCCAAAACATGGATTTAAACCTTTCAATAAATGTCACATTTGTGATATAAGTGGAATGAATGTATTACATATTGTGTTGTGTATAGTATGGTCTCGCAGAAAGCATCTGGTACCACTTCACAATAAGATCATTATAAAAGGTTTAATGATATTATTATGGTTATTAATTCAGTAATGAATTTGGAGAAAGCAAACAGAACCACCTTATAATTAAAGTACCCTTCTAAAGGTTTTCTGGATAGTTAAAGGCTGTTTTATTAATGGTTATAAAATCAGTTCTAAAAACCATTAATAAGTAGTTACATGTACACGTAAGCTAATGGAGGTGATGAATATCAACTTGTGATGAAGCTGACGGGTGTAATGCTGACTGATTGCAAAGACAAAGTAAGATCAGTAACCGGCAGTAGTTTTAACAATACAGATGAATGTGTATTTGCCTCCTATCTAGTCACTGAACAGGCCCAGACCACTGTTGTTTTAAAGTTTTATTTGTATTATTATTCTTTTTATAGCTGTAATTTTACGCCTCTTCTTCTTTTACAGTTTTTGAAATATGGACAAGGCCAAAATGTCCTTTAATAAACCCTTCAGTGTGCGTGTACACAGCTAATCAATCAGATAATTAGGGGCCGAGTATTGATTGTTAAAAAAATCGATTTTTGTGGTTGAATCCCCTGTGTAATATATGGTGAGAGATGACTGTTTAGTCCTTCAAAATGTGTGTCGGAGAGTGAGAGTCTGTGACGTCACGGCTAAGGGGGCAGGAAACGGGCAAAAATGCGGAAACACAAATGCAGAAAAAAACAGAGCAAAACACACAGCAAACTCATAAATGGACTTTTGGACACTAAAGCTTAGGTCAGTTATAAGAGATGTGTCTCACAGTTTGCTGTGGTGTAATTAAAAGTAATCATCCCGTGAACGCTTTCAGCCGTCCTTAACCATAAGAAGTACACCCCCCCACCAACTACCGCTAAAATGCCGTCCTCTGAATCAGAAGACCATGGTGTGAGAAAATGGTGTGAGAAAATTTCACAAATTTCTTTTTGCCCAATAAAACCAATGTTTGGGTGTCTCCAAGCACTGGTGTTATAGCAACCATGCAATCGCACTTCACATTTTCTTGTGGAAATGCATCTAGTTGACTAAGCTGACCCTGTATGTATGAGTTTATGAGCCTGCTTATTAGTTTACAGCTCACCATATACTGTATCAAACATAAGGCATGCATACACATGCAGCTGTTCTCTCTGTGGGCCTTGTGGTATGACGGATGTGTTGACGCCTATTGAGATCTTCCAACCTATTATAAACCAGCCTGCTGTCCCGTGGGGACATGCCCCAGTAACCGCCTCTCTTTCAGCTCAAGGAGTCTCGTAACTGGGACGATTTCATGGAAAAGTGGGGCGCTCCCCAAGTCTCCAGACATCAGGCCTACTTCAGTCCGCCAGGTTCCAAAAGGTCAGGTTATGGGGGTACTAACACACTCTCTCTCTCTCTCACACACACACACACACACACACACACACACACACACACACACACACACACACACACACTGCCTTGTAATTGGATAGTGGAAATGATGCTTACCTGCGATTGGATAATAGCATGGTTGCCATTAAAAGGCGATTTGCGGTCTTTGTCCCGCCGGTGGCGACTGCTGCGTTTGCTGCGCTGGAGCTGCTGCCGCAGTTTTGCAATCTGAGGACAGCAAAAAAAAAACAAAACATGGATAATGAAGAGCAGAAGAAAAATGGAGCAGCAGAATGAAGGTCAAAAACATTTTTCAGCGGTCTCTGGAAGCTAAACTCTATCAGGCTGCCTATAGAGAGGAGAGCACCCAATGTAGGCAGTTGAAGAGCTGCATGATATGATCAAAAATCATATTCCGATGCTCAATGAGAATACGTTTTTGAAAAAAAGACAAAAAAACCTCAAACAATTCTGAAGTAACATACAAAATTACTGATTATCAATGTGACATGTTGAATACCTTTAATTCTAAAAATGTCTTAACAATTTGCCTTAATCTCCCCTCATTCTATTATCATTCCTCATTGTGCACTGAAGCGCTGGCTTATAATATTGCTTTGTCTCCATCAAATAAATTAAATAAGCTCATTGCCACCTACGAAAGTAGCAGTTCTTCAAAATTCAAACATCAGGCTGATAAATAAAACAGCATTACTTTTTTAGCACAATACTTCAAACATGCCTTGAAAAAAAATGTCTGATTACAATAGTTAACATTGTGATTGCCTCATTTACCTCTTTGAGCTGGTCTGTGCTTCCACAGGATGCTGATCGCTTATGAGAGCCTCTCCTCCGCTCATCTACCCAGGCCCTGGGGGTCTAGGAGCGTGAGAGAGAGAAAAAAAAAGAGCAGAAAAGTTAAACTGGAATTGTACACTAAAATCTGTATGTTCCCCTTAGGGTGCACAGACAAAAGGGCTTGGCCAGACATAAATGTAAAAGCAGTATCATAAAGACACCCCACTGTTACCTACCTGGGTGGCTTTGTCCCTCATTGAGAGGGTGGGGTGGGCGGAGCTTACGTGTAGCTGCCAGTTCCCTGACGGGAGTGAATCCAGGTGAGGGTGTGGCCTCAGATTTCAGCTGGATGCAGGGCTATAATAGGGTGTGGTTAATGCTAAAATAAAAAGAGAGACGAGAGAGTGAAAACGTGAGTTCTTCACTGATTGCACTGTTGTAATGGTCTGCAGAATATATTTACGGTGGGCAATAGGGCTGCACTATACGGACAGATTACCAGTACTGCAATTTTACTGCTACATACTGCGATTGCGATGCCTTTCAATAGGCTAAAGGGTCCATATAATCACTTTTTGGGACAAAAAAAGCTTAAAGCATGTAAATATTCACTGCCCCGTCCACACAGTCCAAGCTGCAAAAACAGCCTGTTTTCAAATTAGTTTTTGTGATATCATATGTCTCTTTAATCAGCCTATATACAGGGCAGCCAATCAGAAAAGAGATCGATTAAAAGCTGGTCATATAAGAATGAGTTATAATGAATTATGAAATCTTTTTGGTACACAAATCTGTCAGACGTCAGGGAATAAATGAAATGCGAGGGAAGTTTAGAATACAGCCCCTTTAAAAATACCCCAGCCAATCAGTGCTTTTAATGGCTTTTAATTGGTTAGAGGCTCATTCGCAAATTGGAGCCTTCCGCAATCTCAGTATTGATGTGACAGATATCGCAAAAACAATTAACAGACGATGTATCGGGCAATTCTAGTGGACATAACTTGTCCAGGTCTGGCGGGCCATATTCATTATACTATATCCTACATACTATATAGTATTACCACACTTTCAAAGTCTGCCTCTTTTTGACACGTCTTTAGACATAGTCACTATACACAGTGTTTTAATGAGCTTGCATTACTACGTTATTACTATGTTATAACATAGTAATGCAATGTTATAACATGTTACACTATGTTAACTAACTAGGCAAGGCAAGACAAGTTCATTTGTACAGCACATTATCCTACAGAGGTCATTCAGCATGCTTTACAGGGATTAAATAACATAAAAGCATAAAAAGAAAAGTAAGCCATAAAATTAATATAGAACATAGGCAGGATTTTAGATGATGTTAAACAAAGGGAAATACATCAATATAAAAGAATACAGACAACTGTTTTTAAAACTGGCACCAGTCAGGGTAGATTCAGTGGTTTTTCTGTTCGAAATTTTTGCATTTAAGGTCACTGAACCAAAAAAGGCACGTTACCCTGCCAAGACAGAGGCCTATTAATTGTTTTTATTTTAAATGTAACCTGTGAATATATTTTTTAAATACCATATTAAAAGAGAACAACAAGAATGTTACAGACAGTCAAATCCCTGCAACCACTTGTGGACCACCTACCCTAGTGTATAAAGATCTTATAATAGCTCTAGTCACTATCCACTATACTTGTAGTTGAGTAATCTACTGATTATTAGTTGTTTTGTAGTTGTTTTGTTCGATTTAACCCTTTACAACCTATGAGAATTCTGAATTCAATTCCCAAAACTTGAGAGTTAGAAGCTTACTGATCGCTTTTTTAAACAAGATTTTTTTTAAATGAAACTAGCAAAAATAATACCTAGATTTCGTTTTAAAGGTGAGTGATCTTCCTGAATATGAAAACAAAACCGAACGATGTTGAGCTGTCCAATGATGTGACTGCTGCTGTTTAGAGACATGTGGTGTCGGTTTCACGTGACTCTGAGGATGCATGTGCTAACCTTGACCCTCCCAGTGTTGGTGGAATTGTGTGTTTGGGAGAGTCAGGTTGTGTAATGTTTTCAAAAATATCCAGAGACATATAGAGCAGACGGTGGTGGGGGAGGAGGGGTGGGTGATGGGGCGTGGGGGGCATCATGGGTTCTCAAAAATGTTTGGATATGTGTGTTGGAGGGGGTGCATGAGTTTTTGCAGTCAAATAAGCAGACAGGTGTAGAGCTGGCAGTGGGGCAGTGATGGTGGTGAGCAAGTTTTCCAAAATATTGAAATGTGGTGGATAGGGATTGAAATGTGGTGAAATGTGATGGGTAGGGATGGGAACCGAAATTCAGTTCCAAATAAGAACTAATTCGAAAATACCAGGTACCCACTAGTTTTTTTTTAAATTTCCGTTCTGTAAATCGGTTCTTAACACTAGACCGGTGGCAAACTGGCTATATCTATAACGGCTGCATGCGTCAATTGACGCAGTACCCAGTTTCGCACAAGACGCTTCTTGATACGACGCTGCTGCAGTGTTCGGGCGTTTAGTCTTGCAGCCGCCGGCAGGCATCCACGCAAGCTGCAGCCTGCAGACACAGCAAGTTTCCAGGGGTCTTTGGACCCAGAGCCCGTCGTACAGCGCCAGTCGCCGAATCAGAATCAGAATCAGAATCGCCTTTATTGGCCAAGTATGTGAGCGACACATACAAGGAATTTGATTCCGTTCGATGGTGCCTCTCAAGCACAACAGTATAAAACAACAACAATAAAAATTTTACGTGATGTTACTGTTAACAAATCAGTTGACTGGTTTGAATCATTCTGAATAAAGTTTGTTTTGATATTTAAAAAGTTTTCCTCATATTTTTTTTTTACCTTGGTGGAATCAAAATAGGGAACCGATAAGAACCGGAATCGATTAAGCGGAACCGGAACCGTGACCGGAATCGAAAAAATTAAAAGGATACCCATCCCTATATTGTGACAGTAATGGCAAATGACACATCCATGATATCTCCTAATACCATGGTATGGCGGTGAAGTGGGTCATGTATTAATTTAAATCAATGACTTTTATTTCAGTAATCAATTCTAATCAAATAATTGTGACAGCCCCTATTTTATGTAGAGTGTTTTTTTCGATGTCGAACATCAACATTAAGGCAAGGGCTCACCAAACCACAAGTGCTACTCTACAAAGGCATTATTTACTATGAGCAAAAGGGCACAGGTGGTGTCAGTCAAACATCTGAGCAGATCCCACTCTATATGGAGCTGATTGTTGCTCTATTTTGCTCTCTGAGGTCACTTTGCATCAGTTGCTCAAGTACGCTTTGTCTATGGAGAATGAAAGGCAGCCTTTGTTTTGGGGTGACACATGACAGATCACTAGACTGAAGGCTACGTAATATCGTGCTGCACTAAATTAAAAGAAACTGTTAAATCAATGTATTGAATTATCAAATTAACTCACATTTCCATTACTCAAATACAGCATAAATGGACTTTGCCACCCAAAAATAATTACAATTACAATTACAGCCTTTAAGACCACAAACGCCACTGTGGTGAGATGGTGAAGGACACATCTTCAGTGAGGCAATAGAATTGTCCCATATTTCTGTTGTGGTTACATTTGTAAGTCACATTGACTCCACACCTTCTCTGTCCTGACTTTTTATTTTATTTTTTCAATTTACAATGTTGAGAAAAGGTAGAAACATGCACCTTTTGCCTGAGAAAATGAATAAAACGCACCATCAATAAACACGGTTGGGGCCCAAAATACTACATTGTACTTTTACATGATTTGTTTACAAACTATTGCTTTACAGACATATAATTTAGTAAAAACAACTGATTTACAAACAATTTTCATTGTTTGTCCCTTGGGGGACACAAATGTACACTTTATCTCTGACAGTGTATGATGAGGATGAGGATGATGGTGATGATGATTATGGTGATGATTATAATGATGATGAGGATGATGATTATGGTGGTGATGATGATTATGGTGGTGATGATGATTATGGTGATGATACTGATGATGATGATGGTGATGATTATGATGACGATACTGATGATGACGATGATGATGGTACTGATGATGATACTGATAATGATGATGGTGATGATTATGGTGATACTGATGATGATGATAATGTTTATGGTGAAGATGGTAATGATGATACTGATGATGATGATGGTACTGATGATGATATTGGTGATGATTATGGTGATGATGATGATGATGATGGTGGTGGTGATGATTACGGTGATGATTATAATGATGATGATGATTATGGTGATGATTATAATAATGATGATGATGATGATTATGGTGATGACACTGAAGATGATGATGGTACTGATGATGATGATACTGATGATGATGATGGTGATGATTATGGTGATGATACTGATGATGATGATGATGACGATGACGGTACTGATGATGACGATGATGATACTGATGATGATGATGGTACTGATGATGACAGTACTGATGATGACGATGATGATACTGATGATGATGATGATGATACTGATGATGATAATACTGATGATGATGATGATGGTACTGATGATGATAATGATGATACTGATGATGATAATACTGATGATGATGATGATGTTACTGATGATGATAATGATGATACTGATGATGATAATACTGATGATAATGATAATGATGATACTGATGATGATAATACTGATGATGATGATGATGGTACTGATGATAATGACGATGGTGATGTTTATGGTGACGACGATGATGATGATAATGATGATGATGACAATGATGATGAAGATGCATTTGCTGACCACTGTATGTAGTCTCTCTGTTCTTGCTGTATAATCTCTCTGTTCTCTCCCTGTCCTTTTCATACAAGACTGGCATCTTACAAGAGCCACTTCACCGCTCTCTCTCTCTCTCTCTCTCTCTCTCTCTCTCTCTCTCACACACACACACACACACACACATAGACACTGTGCAGTCCTTCTGGCATGAGTCACTTCTACTACGCTGCCCTCCGCTCTGCTTTGACTCGTATTACTCACACTCACAAACACAGCCCTGCACATGGAGCCAAAGTCCTGAGTCTGAATAGGAAAGGCCCTGCCTGTCCAGCCATAACAGAGACATTTCAGCTCCCTGTTGCTTATTTCCAACCAGCCGTGCTGTTTGCCATAGCAACCAGTACCTGAGGGCGACTGCATGTAATGCAAATCACAGACCACTGTGCTGCTTACAAGATGACGAGAGAAACAACAGCAAATGAATGAAATAAACGATGCTTTCTGCTCACAATAGTGATGGCATGCTGAATCAGTCTGTGTATGTGTCGTGTATTTCTCTGCATCGTGCACGGCAGTGATGCTGCCCTGCAAGAGCTTGTAATGGAGGCGGGATATTTACACCGTGTATTTTCCGTTCCACCTTAAATATTGCGGCAGCTGCTTTCTGCAGCCTGTGTGTTTTTTTCAGCGCGCCTGAACCTTACTGGTGCACCTTTAAGGTGGACCGGACGGTTCCGAATAACAAGAGACCGCCTCGTCGTTTCTGTAGCACCACATCTCACCAAGCCGCCTGCACAAACACGACCACCAGCTAGGGCCACCTCCAGAGATCTCCCTCCCAAACCCCCTCCAGAGGCATGAGTCATTCAAACAGGCATAAGCAAAAATAATAATAAGCAAAAAAATCCATCCATGCATTAGCATAACAAGAGCAGTAATGATGTGAATGCCTTACCTTGTGCTGATGCAGCCAAAACATTCATATTAAATAAACAACCGCGTGCGGTGCAGGAGGTGCAGGGTTTTTAGAGGGTTTTTAGTGTTTTTTGAAGGCAGCAGCAGATGGAGGTTGATGAAGCCGATTATAATGCAGAGACAGTCTATGGAGGGGCGGGCGTGGAGCTGCAGCAGCTGCTGGAAAAAACACCAGAGACGGGGGAAGGGGGGGGGGGGCGGAGGGGGGGAGGGTTGCTATGGGCGTTGCTGAGCTGGTGGTCGTTTATTTATTTTGTACCTGTATTGCGGATGAACTGATGGAATTGGCTAGTCGATCATTCTTTCAAGTGGCTCGCCATTCAATTAATCGATCGATCAGTCGACAATAATTCGATCAGACACATAATTACGCAAATAAATAAAAATGTGACCGTGTACGATGGATGTTTAATCAACAGTAATGGTCTTAACTGACTCTGGAATGGCATTATGAGCAGACTGCTGTTGATGGAAAGCTGAAGCAATCAGCCAATCAGAGTGCAGGGGGCGGGGCTTGACGTAAAACGGGTGGGATAATACAAAGGCTTTGCGTTTTGGGCTGACGCTGCGTAAAAGGGGCACCGTGCTGGGAGGAATGTGTGTGTGTGTGTGTGTGTTTTAGGTTTAGTGAGAAAGTATTCTACATAGACAAGTATTGGGACGCCTGACCATAACTTTAATTACATTGCATTAAAATATATAGACTTTGGAGTTGGTCCCCCCATGCAGTTATAACAGCTTCCACTCTTCTTGAAAGACTCTCCACAAGATGTTGGAGTGTTTCTGTGAGAATTTGTGCCCATTCATTCTGTAGAGCATGTATGAGGTCAGACACTGATGCTGGACGAGAAGGCCTGGCTCGCAGTCTCCGTTCCAGTTCATCTCAAAGGTGTTGAATGGGGTTGAGGTCAGGGCACTGTGCGGGCCAGTCGAGTTCTTCCACTCCGAACTCATCCAGCCATGACTTTATGGAGCTTGATTTGTGCACTGGGACACAGTCATGCTGGAACAGAAAAGGTTCTTCCCCCAAACTGTGTCCACAAAGTTGGAGGCATGGTGTTGTCCGGAATGAAGCTTGGTGTTGTCCGGAATATACTGAAGCATGGTGTTGTCCGGAATATACTGAAGCATGGTGTTGTCTTGGTATGCTGGAGCATTAACATTACCCTTCACTGGAAGTAAGGGGCCTAGCCCAAACCCTGAAAAACAGGTCTGTCCCAATACGTTTGTCCATATAGTGTATGTCAAGCTTTAACATTTGACTGTTCCGCACGGTCAGTGAGGTTAATGTTAGATTTGTGTGTGTGTGTGTGTGTGTGTGTGTGTGTGTTTGCATATGTTAAGCTGGGGGTGAGACGTGAGCATGAGATTTGTGCTGAAGTGCTGATGCTGTTGCAGGGGCGCGTGCTGCTGTTTACTGTTTGTGGTGTAGTACCGCAGTTACACCATGCAGTAGCGCTGCAACACCACGGACTCGCCTTTTATTTGCAAACTTACACTGTATGGACAAAAGTATTAGGACACCTGTTTTTCAGGGTTTGGTCTGGGTCCCTTACCAGTGAAGGGCAATCTTAATGCTTCAGCATACCAAGACATTCTGGACAACGCCATGCTTCCGACTTTATGGACACAGTTTGGGGAAGAACCTTTTCTATTCCAGCAGGACTTTGTCCCAGTGCACAAAGTAAGGTCCTTAAAGGTCCACATGGTTGGGTGAGTTTGGTTTGGAAGAACTTGACTGGCCCTGACCTCAACCCCATCCAACACCTTTGAGATGAACTGCAATGGAAATTTCGAGCCAGGCCTTCTCATGCAACTCTTGAGGAGGTGTGTGTGTGTGTGTGTGTGTGTGTGTGTGTGTGTGTGTGTGTGTGTGTGTGTGTGTGTATGTGTGTCGGGCGGGGGGGTTAATGCAGTGTCATGAAAGTCCCTGTTGGTGTAATGGTCAGGCGTCACAATACTAATGTCCATAAAGTTTAGTTTGCATAAAATGTGTCAAGTGCATTTTTGGCAGAACTGAAGACCAGTCATTTCTCAATGTAACTGTGAAAGTGATGTTTCTGTATAACTCGTTTGTTGACGTGCAAACAAATTCATTCCGAATGTTTTGGTGTGAAATGATTAGTTCCCTGAAGAGATGGTGAAGAGGTTAGTTTTCATTCAGTGGTAATGAATCAAACTAGGGGTGGCAATGTTTAAAGCGCAAATGTAATAATTATTTATTTGCCGTGCAAAATGACCCGAGATCCTACACAGTTTTTATTTATAATAATGTAAATGGGAGAATAGAATGAAAATACTTGGGTATCATGGAAAATTATTTCAGACATCATGTACTGAAGGAAGCATTTAGAGGTATGCAGTGCTTCAGAAGTCTGATTCCATTCACCTCTACTATTAACAGTTCTGGATCTTTGTATTTTAGTGTCTGTGTTTTTCATCTTTGCATGTCCCTTTAAGATAAATGTGTTCTTATTTATGCATTTTTTCTTTTATTAATATTTAAGGTAAACAAACATGCTTCAGTGATCACCCACTACACAACGCAAAGCAATTGCATGCGTTTACTTAATTAT
>JBBJLS010000109.1:3328647-3345942 GCA_037577275.1 Bryconaethiops microstoma | reverse complement strand
ATCTGCAAAAATGTCAACAATTCTGTGTTTTTCTGTCAATATGGGGTGCTGTGTGTACATTAATGAGAAAAAAAAAAGAACTTAAATCATTTTAGCAAATGGCTGCAATATAACAAAGAGTGAAAAATGTAAGGGGGTCTGAATACTTTCCATATGCACTGTATATATATGCAGTGCTGGGCCGATGGTAATTTTGGGCCGGCCAGGTAATTTTGGGCGGAATCCTGTCAGCGCATATATATATATATATATATGCACACAGGGATTGACATAAGTGGTACGCAAGTACAAATTAGCCTAAGTGGTACACAAATGCAGGACAGTTTTCAGTATCACAGCGCAAATGCGTACCTAATTTGAGTAACTTCATACTGCGTGCCCGCCCCGCCCCGCCCCGCCCCTCGACTTTCCGGCCCAAGACACAGACCTCTGCGTGCAGGACTTCACAATGCTTTACAAGGCAGTTAGCAGCAAATATTAGCACCCACCCACCGAACCACGCCACGCCCGAGACACAGACCTCTGCGCGAAACACCCCCGGAACCACAGCCGAGGCACAGAGAACATTTTTGGTGCGTACCAATTGATTCTCAGTACAATACTACACCAAAAATTATGTCAGCCCCAGTATGTATGTATATATATATATATATATATATATATAATAGCACAACCCTACTTTGAGTGCTTGAGTGTTTTAGACTGTTTTCTGTGAAAGCTAATAGCATTTGGAGATAATTTGCAACCCGGACCAGGCCGAGTGTCCTATTGGCGTTTTCCACTATTAGACATGTTTTTAATGATGATTCACTTTTCCTCCTTCTCTCCTCTGTTTCTCTTTATTGGAGTGTTTCCATGCCACATCAAATGACTCATCCTCTACTCATCCTGTCAAAAACACTCTCTCACAAGGATTCTCATGCACATTATGCACACACACACACACACACACACACACACACACACACACACATGCACACATGCGTGCCTGCATCCTCCCACACACATCAACATTTGCTGTGTGATCGTTCGGAGCATCATATCAGCTATTCATTATTCTGATATGTCGGCTTATATCAAAGCACCCCACTGCCTATCAGCTTGTTAGTTTGATGTGTCAGCAGCTATCAGAGTATGCCATTGGCCCACCTCCCATGGAGGAGAACTCATTAGGCCAGCAGCCTTGACCAGAGAGTGTACTTGGTGCATCGTGCTGCATGTATAGTCATATGTAATCTCCCCATATTGTCTCTTCATATACCGTCCCTGGTGGAGTACTAGCTTCTTCTCTGGTAGAATATTAGTCTTCCAAGTTTTCTTGTGGGCTACAAAGCACAGATGTGCATTACTCTGGGTAATAGCGTCTGCCAAATGCTGTAAATGTAAACGTCTACGGGTCACACCACAACTTACACCACAACTGCCACTGTAAATATTATTTATTATGTACTGCACATTCTCTGTTCTGTTCCTGTCTACCTCTGTTCTTCCTTTTTCACACCTAATAACTCGGCTGCTAGAATACAGTATGCCATTATATTGTATTCATTCAAATGTCAACTGTACTAAATGTGTTGTTCTTTTGTTCTGTTGCTCGTGCTTTTCTTGCACTATGTTTTCTTGCTCCTGTCTGTGGATATGTAGTCTGGTGGTGTTTCTGTTTTTGTTCTTTGTGGGCCTGTTTTTGTTCTTTGTGTTGCACCCTGATCCTGGAGGATTGTTGTTTTGTTTCACTGCATACAGTGTATATGACTGAAATAAGAGTAAACCTACTTGACTTGATGTGACTTGACTACTGGTTCCAAAGTGATGACACTGATGAAGGGAAACAGGCTGAAATCCAGTGAAATCCAGTGGAAAAAGTGTGTGCTTTTAATGCCTAGTTGTGCTTTGACCGAATATTAGCCATGGGTTGTGCTCATTCTTTCGTCTTACGTTTTAAGGATGTAATGCATTTGAATGGATGTCTTTATGGCAAATTATTATCTTTTGGAGGAGGTTCAAATAAAACCTGCGCAGTGGCATCTCCGCGGGACCTTAAGAGTTAAAAGGAGCTATTTATAATTGCAGCATTTCACATGAGATGTGCATCTAAAAGTAGGCTATCGTGCTCAAACTACTCAAACACTCTACTAGCACACAAGTTCCCAGCTAACAACACAGTGTGAGTGTGCACTGCTTCAGCCCAGATTTACCCCCCCCCAAACCATCTGGTATTTTCTGCTGACACTAATACTTTTGGGCCCGATACTAATACCTGGTATCAAATCGGCGCCATCTGAAGCTTGAGAATAAGTGTGTGTGTGTGTGTGTGTGTGTGTGTGTGTGTGTGTGTGTGTGTGTCTTAATTCTCAGGGTCAGTGCTGCAGTAGCTGTGCTGATGAGAGGGTAGCTCTTCAGCAGAGGTGAAGCATTATCAGAGCTTACATTCCCCTCTGCTGTAAAAGACCATAGAAGTCCTCAGCCCTGAGAGAACTTGGCTGAGAGAGAAGAATAAAATGATTATCTCAAACAAGGTTATAGTTTTAAGTGGATCTTCAGGATTTAAGGAGAAATTAAGCAGAAATGTGGCTGTATGTGGGTATTAATGTTTGTTTATACTGCCTGACCGTGTCTCTTTCCATCATGTGGTACATTTTAGATTGAATTTGATATGATTCTACTCCGACTGGCGACCTGTTTAGGGTGTTTCTCTGCCTTCCTGCCTGTGAGTTATAGTCTCCAGCGACCTCCAACCCTAGTTATGATAAGTGTCTCAGAAAATGAACAATTGATTCTTTTTATAGTTTCTTACACACCACTTATGACAGACAAGTGTACTTTTGTCAAAAGTGCAGATAATACATTTTCGATTAAAGTGATTTTTGTTATTATAATAGTGCGACAGAAAACAACATTCTTTACATTTTTACCATCTTTTTTTTGTTTTACCTTATGACAACTGTACAATCACAATACTTCCAAAAATCTTCACAATACACAAGGTATATTTTCCTGTTTAGTAAGTTACAACAGACAAAAAAGAGCAATTTGAAAAAACTATGTCTGCAGAACATTTCACGCACTGTCGTGTTAAATTAAAATGACTAATTATGCCCTGTTTGTCATGAAACATGCAGTTGGTAATAATATGCTCAGTAAAACTATTATGTGATTTATCACATTAAATAATAGTCTGCTCTGCTTGAACCTGTCAGTATACAGTCATGTGAAAAAATTAAGTCACCCCATTAAATATTCAGTTCTTTATTAAGAAATGTTCACAGATTGATGACTAGTCTTGTTTTTATGTATCTCTGGAAAAGAAAGTGATTTAATTGTGGGTAAACAACTAAAATGAACCTTGTTTTACTCATTAAACAAAAGTGCGTATTCTAACTGAGGAGAACGTTAGGACACCCTGCCCCCTAATAGCTAGTGTAACCCCCTTTGTCTGAAATAACTGCAGTGAGACGCTTCTCATAGCCTACCAGTCTCTGACATCGGTCTGAGAAACATTTGCCCCACTCCACAATGCAGAATTCTTTCAGCTGTGGGGTTTCTTGCATGTACAGCCCGTTTCAAGTCACCCCACAGCATCTCAGTGGGATTAAGATCTGGGCTTTGATTCCAAGACCCTCCATTTCTTAGTTTTTAGCCAGTCCTTGGTGGATTTACTGGTATGTTTTGGGTCACTGTCATGTTGCAGGGTCCAGTTCTGCTTCAGCTTTAATTTTCTCACAGATAGTCTCATATGTTCCTCAAGCACCCTCTGATACAGGGTTGAATTCATGGTGGATTCAATGATGGTGAGCTGGCCAGGTCCTGCTGCAACACAGCATCCCCAAACCATGACATTTCCACCTCACAGTTGGTATGAGGTTATTTTCCTGGAATGCTGTGTTTGCTTTATGCCAAACTTGTCCTCTGTTCTGGTGTCCAAATAATTAAATTTTAGACTCATCAGTCCAAAGAACATTATTCCAGACGTCCTGGACTTTGTCTACATTCTCTCTGGCAAACTTCAGTCTCGTCTTCATGTTTCTCTTAGAGAGCAAAGGCTTCCTATTTGGAAGTTAAACTTGTGCAGTCTCTTTCTGATTGTACAGGCATGCACTTTCACATCAGTAGTAGCAAGGGCCTGCTGTAGGTCCAGTCATGACATTTTAGGGTTTTTTTGGAGACTTCTTTTGGCATCTTGCAATCTGGTCTTGGGGTGAACTTGCTTGAACGGCCAGACCTGGGCATGTTGTTAGTTGTTTTGAAAGTAGACTTGTAGACTATTTTCCGGACAGTGGAATAGCTGATTTCAAATTCTTTTGAGATCTTTTTAAATCCCTTACCAGACTCGTAATCTGCCACAATCTTCTTTCTGAAGGCCTCAGCCAGCTCTTTCAATGGTGTTCACTCTCACTTCAGTAGTCAGGAGCACAGGTTTAAATAGGCCAAGCCTCCTTCAGAGTAATGATGTTCTAATCATGTGATACACCTGTGTGATTTGAGCCATTTAAATTGGGAATAAATGTGGGGTGTCCTGATTTGTTTCTCACCAGAAATTGCATTTTTGTGGAATTACATTTAACAGCAGATAATTAGAAAAGTCTTCAGTTTAATTTAATTTCTTCAGTTTGAATTGTTTAGTTATATTACTTGTATCTCACAGTATTGTTACAATTGAGATTAAATATACATATCCAAAAACACACTTTCTAAGGTGTCCTAATTTTTTCACATGACTGTAGAATGTAAATACAATATACATAACTATGTCATTAATTAGTTAATTACACTTAAGTCTAGGGATGTCCCAAAAATGAAATTCTTAGGTGAAACCAAAATTCACAATGTATGGGGCCAAACACAGAATATGTGCTACAAAACTAGCATCTTTGACAGCACAGAATGGTTAGTTATCTGAGGCAGATCTAATTCTAATTCTATTCCTTTTTTAAATTATTCCTTTTGATAATTATTCCTTTTTATAAGCTTTTCCTCTGCTTTTTTTGTGAATTTCAAAAACTGGACAGTAGTAGCCTAGTGGGTAAAACACTTGCCTGTGAACCAGATGACCACAGAGTTGCAGATTCAAACCCCCCTTTTTCTACCATTGTGTTCTTGAGTAAGACACTTAACCCTCCAGGGGGACTGTCCCTGTAACTAATGATTGTAAGTTGCTCTAGATAAGAGCGTCAGCCAAATGCCCCCTTTACCCTTTACATATCGAGCAGAATGTCACGTGGGGGAATTAGTCTTGTTCATGTTCCTTAAATGGTTTAGCAGTAGCAGGTACAGATGCACCATTTAAGGCAGAGCAAGACTTTAAATTAGAAGTTGGTGATCAAAAAGCCAACTTCAGCTTTGTGCAAAATAACATTTGTCACTTTTTTATTATCGGTTAAATGATTTATAGCATTTTAGGTTTTGATACTCCTTTGTAGGCCTATTTAATGCTTATTTTATTTTATTTTGGTCAAAACCTTCTGCTATTTTTCTCTTTGTGATGCACGAGACCATTGACAATTGTCACAGCCTGAAATGTTTGTCTTTAGTCTAAATGCTTAGATAGTATATCAAAATGTCAGTTGAGCTCTTTTTCTCTCTCTCTCTCTCACTCTCTCTCTGTAGCGTCTCAGACTGAGGAGAGGGAGTGTGCATATGCAGGGCAGGAGCAGGCTCTGGCTGAGCGGGTTGGCAGAGCAGGAGGAGAGGGCCGAGTCTTTCTGGAGAATTCCACCATCCGCTGCAAACAGGGTGACCATTGCTACGGACTGTGGGAAAAGAAACCGAATGGAGTTCGTCTGATCAAACAAGGTACACACCTATAAATGTGTTATAGCCTCACTGGCTAAACCATTGAAATAATTCCCAGAAAAACTGGTCATCACTCCTGGCTTCTGCCCTTGGCGCTGGATGAGGACCCAACAGGACAGATTGATTGCAAGAGGAGGCCAAGGGAAATGCATTTGGCTGTTCTCCCAGAGGGGGGGAAGTGTCGGACATTAGAGGTGACTTTCTTTGTCAGTGGAGTAAAGTAATGGTCAGATGTCCACTCAGTCACGCAACCACCGAAGTGGTGGGTTTATTTTCCTGCAACAGCTCAGAGACCCCTGATGGCTCTGCTTAGTCAGTCTCTGTGAAAGACATAATGGAAAACCTCAGAAAGGGTGTGCCCCCTTTACCCATCCTGCATTAACTGTTGTGATCCTAAGAATTTATGTATTTTTCCATAACTACTGCTCTGAGATTACACCAGCTTTACCAAACACAGCAATATCCCATTATGAGTCCTATAATGAAATACTGTAACTCGGCTGTCAAAACACCTATATTTAGAAGTGTAGATGTTTCAAGCAGTATTTATGCAATGTATGTGAAATGGCTTTTTACAGGTTCGAATATTTGCTGGTATGTCCGACATTGTACTTGAGCACTCCTTCTCCAAATCAACCTTAAAAATAATTTGTGTCTTATGAATAACTACAAGATTAAGTATTTCTGTTACTTCAGTTCAAAGCATATCCAGTAGAGGACAACAATGGATTAAGTCATCTGAAGCCCAGATGTTCTTGTGTCATATGCTACTATAGAAGCTGCACTTGCAGCCCGTTTTCAATCTTAAATGCTTTTTTGCACACCCATGCAACATGCATGCCTAAACCCATTTTACATGTTTTACATTTTCTACCTATAGTTTTAAAATGATTTTAGGCAACTGTTATTGTGGCTTTTTGTGAACTGTAAACCTTGCTTAGAATCACACATACTCACAAGCATACCATTTTGCCCTCCTTTCTGTAACACAGGTTGTTGGGGTGAACAACAGGAGTGTCATGATGACCGCTGCCAGGTGACAAACCCGCCCTCCCAAATCCTAAATGGCACCTCCCGCTTCTGCTGCTGTAGCAGAGATATGTGCAACCTCAACTTTACTGAGGACTTCCCAACACCCCAGCCCACCACTGCACAGCCAGTCCGTGAGTTTGTGTGTGTGTGTATGTGTGTGTGTGTGTGTGTTGGGGGTGGAGGTGGGAGAGTGTACTTGACCTTTTTCCTAAAACTTCATCCTCTAAGGGCTTTGGCTCATATTTTGCTGAATGTGCACATAAGCTGAATGTGCACATATTTTTATATTGTCAACAGTTCAGTATTTGACAATCGTAACAAGCTGTTAAAGAGCATTAATCCATCTGGATGCTCATTTTAAGTATGAAATGTCAAAAAAGTGGGAAATAATTTAATTCATCAACACCGCTATTTATTTTTGTACTGAACTTTCATTTTCTGATTTGTCTCAGGCTAGTTGATGCAGGTTGTCTCTAATATTTCCCTTTTAAACAGATAACTGTAGTCTTAGTCAATGATACTTCAAATTCAGGACCAGATTGCAGTTGCATTGAAACCTATATTTTTCCAAGCCCTCAAACATACATCTGGCCCAGTGTCCCAAATAAGGCACGATATACATTACTGTGTAAAGGTCTTAGGCACCTGCAAAAGAAATATGTACGAAGTGTTTAGATGAGCAGTAAGTGTTTCTTTCGCATTAACATTAACACTAAATATTCGGTGCGTCAAGCGATTAAAAAAATGTAATTAATTACAAGCTCTCTGATTAATTACTCTAGATTAATCGCACAATTTTTTTTTGCGGTAAAAGTATTTACAGCAAAACTCTTTTTAACTGTTCATGTGCAGTAATGGTCACAATCAAAAATTGCTGAGGAAAAAAGAATGAAAAAGAAATGAAAAAAATGAAAAAATGCTTCAGAAATAGCAATGACAGAACTAAGTAAATCTAAAAGGTGCAGTTTATGACAATGTACAGACAAGCATGGACCTCAGAAGCATTTTAATCTGGAGGGATCTGGAATGGGGTGGGGGGTGTGAGGGAGTTGTAGCATAGTGTTTTTCTCGCCTGTTTCACTCATATAAATCGATGGGTGGGGGAGGAAACTAATGAGGTCGCCCACTAATATAATGGTTAATATACAAGGCATCTCAAGCCTGGAATCGGGCTGTTCTGGTTCAGAGCCCCTGGTTTGCTCCTAAATGCTTTGCATTGAGGTGATATTTTACACGTGATGTTCCCTGATGATTCAAAAATTCCTTATTGCACAAATTAAAGATAACGATACGCCTATCAACATCCATGTTTCCGTTTTTAAACGTAACCTTTCCACGCACTGGTCTGAGCAGCGCATTCTTGTCTTAATTTTACAGAGCACCTGTGGCCAGAACGGGGCCGGATGCTCAAAGTCACATGGTGCGATTAATCAGCGTTAATTTTTTTTACGCATTATTGTTTCTTTAATTAATTGATCGAAATTAACGTGTTAATTCGACACTCCTACTAAATATACTAAACAACACAAAAAAGAATAAATACAAAAACATTATACAGTACATAGTGATTTGGTGTTTACTTGTGGAAGCAATTACTAATAATTGCCATCACAAACCTGGTTTGACTCAAACAGTACTTCATTAAATTAAATCAGGAGCTGCTGATGGAGTTTCACAAATCCCAGGAATGGTTGGAGGCATCGAGGAGAAATCTGGAAAAGAAAGTGTGTTCTCCTCTCCAGCTCACAAAATATTAACAACTTTTTACAACCATGTCTACTGCTTTCTTGTTTGTTTACATTTGTTCTAATGTTAACTTTGCTAGCAGAAAGACACTTTATCACACACTGAGAAAAATAGTTTTAAAAATAGCTTTGCATTTCGTGCCTAAGACTTTTGGACAGTATTGTACCTCACAGAATGCATAATAGGAATGAGCGTCTCTCAACAAAAGGCAGGCCGGCTCTTTATCACATCTATATATTTCATGGGTTCTCCACTACTGTCTTAGCCCTGTACAAGCTGTAGAATGTGAGTAGACATTTCCCATCACTTTATCCAGACTCTGCACAGGCTGTCGGGAGACTTTGTTGGTAGATGTTTACGGTTATGGAGTATTATTTCAGTGCTGAGGTTTAGAGGTTATTGTAGCTCTGTGTCATGGCTGTGCTGTCCGTAGCGCCTTGTAAAAGTCATGCTGGTTTAAATGACTTCTTTTGTTTCCTTCCTAATCTGCCCTTTAACCTGTGGCCAGATACTCGCCATCTCTACCGGGAGGAGGCCATCTTGATTGCCCTGGCAACTGTCTCCGTGGTCGCAGTCCTGATTGTGCTGCTCTTTTTCATCTACCGTCTGCTCAGGGGTGAGTTGCCATGGCGACATATTTGGTGACACTCTTACCCTCTCACTGTTCTACTTGAACCTGTTTTTATGTACTGTACTATATGGTGTGTGTGTGTGTGTGTGTGTGTGTGTGTGTGTGTGTGTGTGTGTGTGTTTTACAGGACATGGTAAGCAGAGTCTTCATAACTTGAACATGCTGGAGGCAGCTTTCTCACCGCCTTCGGTGGACTTGGACAGCCTCAAACTACTTGAGGTAAAATGGCTTGCAGGATGTGCATTTTATTACTAATGAACTACACAAAGGAGGCCCTTAGCTTAAAAGTTTATTTTGAGTATCTGTCAAATCCCTGTCAAAGTAAGCAATTCCTGGTCACATGAATGAATAAAATTTGCCGAATTCTCTGATCTTTTGAAGTCTGACTTGTGAGACTTTGAGCTCAAGCTCTGCAACTGTGCTGTTTGTGTGTGATGGAGTTTAAGGTTTTGCCTCAGCCCAGAGACTGGAGCATTAAAAGGAGCAAACAAACCCTTATCTAACATATAAACTTTCATAATATTCTGTGAAATGTGTCATGACCAGATCATTTTGTCTTGATTTATAAAAAAAAAAACTCTTGAGGTACAGTTTGCGATTATGATAGTATATTAAAAATTGACAGCAACGCGTGCACGGTGTAGTGTTTGGGACACAGCTGGGGGAGAGATGTCCTTAATATCGTTCTTTCTTTTGTTGCTTGTTATTCCTATCATTTTCACTTCTCCCTTTCTTTCCTTCTCTCTCTCTCCCCTTTTTTTCTGTCTTTCAGCTGATTGGCCGAGGCCGGTACGGGGCAGTGTACCGTGGCTGCCTGGATGAGCGTTCTTTAGCAGTTAAAGTTTTCTCCAGCACTAACCGCCAACCCTTTGTTAATGAGCGGTCCATCTACGGCCTCCTAATGGACCACGACAACATAGCCCGCTTCCTCGAAAGTGAGGAACGGCTCGGAACTGATGGCCGGACCGAGTACCTGCTGCTGCTGGAATTCTACCCCCATGTAAGCACTCTTCGAATCAGTCGCTCATAGAGTGAAAAATCAATTGCTTGTGTTGCAGACATATGATTCCTAATGAGTGATTTTTTTATGTTGTGGATTTTACACACTTTCATGAACTCTCTCTCTCTCCTTTATATGCACTGTCTTTTATGCACTCCCACTTTGTTTCGCAACATAATTTGTGTGTGGAATAGCTCAAGAGTTTGAGTAATGGGTCAGTGTGCTCCTCAGTGGAACCATAGCTAATCAGAGGGGTGTGCTGGGAGGGTGAAAAGGTCACAGTGGAGATCTTTCTCCTTGTTCAGTTCCCGTCAAAGTGTGTTGAGCATTTCTGCGAGGCCCAGTGGCAGAGATTCGTGATACAATACTGTTCTCTGCCAGGTACATTCAGCATTTCCACCAAAATACACAGATAATAAACACCATGAGTGAATTACAAAAGTAAACTGCAAAATACCAGTTTATCCCAGCAGGACAATTTCAGTCACTTTACTCAAATGCTAAGTAATCTCTGCATCTCAGTTTGGGTCATATATAGGTTTCAAATTTAGCAGTCGGGCTGGTTGGGTCAGGTCTCGAAGCTAAAGCTTTCCATCATTCTTAGAGGATTTTGTTCTGAACTTAACATTTCGTTTTGTGCATTTCTGCCTGAACTGTTTTTCTTGCGAAGAAGTCAGCCAATCAGAACAGAGGTCATTATATCAGTCTTAAAGGGGCAGTAATAAAAAAGTATCTTGAGAGAATGGTAAATGGTAATGTGAAAATGAATTAAAGCTGGTTGTGGTACCTAAAGCCATTCAAACATTGCAAATGGAAAAAATAAAATTCAAGAGACATACAGAACACGGGCCCTTTGACTTTTGCTTTAGTACACCTTGCTTGGGTTATTTCTTTCCATTTTCTCCCTGAGTACTTTTCCAAAATGAGGTTAAAACATGGTTATATTTGGAGCTTTCAGAGAATCTGAGCGATCCGGTGTCATATTTGATCTTTCCTTCCTGAAGAGGAAGTGTAGCCTAGTTCGGATTTCTGCTTACATCCCAAAACACCAACATCTGAAAGTTTCTGCGCTCACTTGTCTCTTTTTTCACTTGTCTCTTTAGTTCTCATTTGTTGTCCTTACATCATCTCTCGATCTGATGGTCTGACAGAAGTCATCATCTGTGTGGCTACGTGTGCAGCTTAACCTCTTTTGTATACACACACACACACACACACACACACACGCACACACTACACACACACATGCACACACATTATTATGAGGGAAGTGGGAGATTATTGACTCAGCTGTGAGGTTTTTAATTATTCATACCTGTGGGCTTCCCGCTGGGTCAGGCTCTACTTACTGGGACTTACCTCAATTTGTGTCACCACGGCAACAGGAGGTGCTGAGAGGCATCCTGTTCCCAGCAAGAGAGAATGAGGGGCCAAATAGTACCTTGTAGCTCCAAAATGGTAACTTCGTAGTGGTGCACAATATAAATCATGATTCATGATTCTGATTTTTATTGTTCCATTGTTGCTCAGTCACATGAGTGTCTTCCTGTTATCAGTAAAATTGCTAAGTAATTGCTAAGCCAGTTCGCTAAGAATATAAAAAAGGAAAACAATCACTTTGACCACTGCCAGTTACTAGTATGGAGTAAAAATCAAATTCTTATTTTGGGTTGTGCACCTCAAGCTTGTATTTTATAGAGGAAAAAAATGTACATTCATGTAGCCAGAGTGATCAAAGTGAGTTTGTGGCCTCAGTCGTTTGCGCATTTTTTCTTAGAACCTAACTTATAATTGTTTGTGGTAAACCCTGCAAATTCACGGGAACCGCAAATATCCTCTGCGTTATTTTTGCTTTTTTTGTGGCAATATATAATTTGCATGCATTATAGTGCTAAATTATTAAGAACGTATAATTCAGCTAAATTTCCATATAAAATATAACTGCGTAAATGTTTTAGCACTGCTGAGAGAACACAAAGTAACTTTGTATTGGCTGCTGGCCTGTGACGCATCTCTGACAGATGCAGTCCAGCATTCCCGCATCAGAGCAGTTTCCTGCATGGAGCATCTTGAGTGTTCTCGTGTTTTTCGTTTTGTTGTTCTTAAAGCCCAGTATTTTTATTACTATACATAAAATTAAATTATTACCGTATTTACCTGCTTATACCAAAGAAAACGACAGCGCATTCCAAAGAAAACGGGACTGCATGACTTACAGTACAGTCTATACAGGGGTCACATCATTTTACATTCTAGCACTGCGGGAGTGTAAACTGTACAGTACGGATGCGGGTTTACCTTTACATTTTCTTTAAGGGTAATGTATTAAGCTGAGTTTAAAATGATAGTGTTTTGGGAGCTTATTTGGAGGCATATTTAGGGTTTACACTTTAAAAATAGGCATTTTTAGGCATTTTTTATGAATCACAAATTCACGTTTTTTCACAATATGCGTGTGCTCTTGGAACTTAATCACAGTGAATCTATTCTTAGTGAAATGGTCACACATTGTACAGGGCAGCTGGTTCAGAAAAAATAAAAAGGTTATGTGGTGTTGATAGGTGTGTAAAGCTCACTGTAGTTACCAATACCTGGTTCATTATTTAGTATTTTCATGTTATTTTGAGGAAAATTTGAATGAAGAGAAATGACAAATACCCCTGTTGTTGCATAATCTGCTAACCACACTAGGTCTGCTGGCCTGGGTTGTTTATTGGTGCTGGTAGTGCAAACCTTGGTGGTGTTTGAACAGTGCAACTGCAGTAATTTTGTTTATTTATCTGTAGTACTTGAATCTACCTCTCTTACTTTCAGCAGTAATTTTATTTATTTATTTATTTTATTTGCTTATCTGTAATGTCTATAGAATTTATATCCACCTCTCCCTCCTTTCTGGAGTTTTTTTTATATTCGTTTCTATTTCTCTCTCTATTGCCAGGGCTCTCTGTGCACGTATCTGAGCACGAGGGTTGTTGACTGGTTGAGTTGCTGCCGCCTGGTTCTTTCTGTCACTAGAGGACTGGCTTACCTGCACACAGAGCTGCTGAGAGGAGGTGAGTTATGTCACACAAGCACACACACCCATAGTTAAGAGCTATATGTATGTATGTCAACCATCCATATCTGGTCTCTGTGGAGGCTCACATATCCCACCCTGACAAGCATGAATTTTTCATGTGATACAGGCGTATGTGAGGACAAATAAATCTTTGTGCTCGAGTGTGTGTGTGTGTGTGTGTGTGTGTGTGTGTGTGTGTGTGTGTGTGTAAGATTCAGAGCCTGAGAAAGAGGATGCGGCAAAGAGCACTATTCTGAAGGTTTTCCTTTTTTCCCTCTGTTGCTCCCTCAGGGTTGAGAGAGAGAGAGAGAGAGAGAGAGAGAGAGAGAGAAACAGAGAGAGCGAGAGACAGAGAGAGAGACAGAGAGAGAGAGAGATTGAAATGAGATGAGGATAGAGAGAGATTGAAATGAGATGGGCAGAAAGGGAAAGATAGAAGTTGATGGGAGAAAAGAATAGATGGAAAGTGAGAAAAGAAAGGGAGAAGAAGAGAGACAGGACGGGCAAAAGGAATAGAGAGAAAGAGGGAAACAGTGAGAAAGAGAGAAAGAAAGATGGCAAAAAGTAGATAAAGAAGGAAATACAGAGGGAGGAGTAGAGTTTGTTGTATGTTCCTCAGTGCAGTCTTCCTGCAGCAGTGAGTTTTCCTCCATCCAGTTCAGGTTTAATGCCTTATTGATGTGCGTGTTACTTCTCACATTTTTGAACAAGCGATTAATGTAACAAGTGTGTTGGGTTGTTGTATGCTTGTGCACATATGATTTATTATTATTATTATTATTATTATTATTATTATTATTATAGTATTACCGAACCATAAGGATATTATAGATAGTTCGCTGTAAGCAGAGAATTACAAAAAAAGAGTCATATAATATAGGTACAGTCATGTATTGAATTAATATTAGTTACTGAGTTGTGCAGGTACCTGTTTAGATTGAGACTGTGTCTTTCCTAGGGATTTATAGTTGACATGTCTATGTTGTGTCCGGAAGTTAGCCCACCTACGTCCTGTTAGGGGGATATAAATATTAGCCTGAAAAGGAAAGGGGAGAGTCTGGTTGAGCAGAGATACAGCAGCAAACAACCGACTGAAGCTAAATGCTAGAATGTATAAATAGTATTTTGTAAACACATTTCTTACAGATTTTTACCCTTTTTCACCTTTTCCTTCTTGTGGAACTTGGGAATTTGCTGACTCACTCACATTTGTACTGGCATTTTTACAAAGAGAAAAAAGGAATAGAAATAGGACAATATAGATGTTATTTATAAGATTCAACAGGGCGAGGAAACGTTGAGGGATTTAAAAAAAAAAGTCTCTCTTTTTATCTCCTCTCCTTTTCTCTCAGATGTGTACAAGCCTGCAATCTCGCACAGGGATCTCAACAGTAGGAATGTGCTGGTGAAGGCAGATGGCCACTGTGTAATCAGTGATTTTGGCCTTTCTATGACTCTCACGGGGAGGAAACAGTCGGGCTATGCGGAGGAGGACAACACAGCCATCAGCGAGGTCAGCGCCGGCCATTCAACAATCATTCAATCCAGACTTGGTCCGAATCACAAAGCCACCCAGTAATTTATGTAGTATTCTGTTACTGCTGAATGAAGAACACTTGAGTTTCTGGAATGCCCAAAGGTGGCATTAATGCAGAAAATATTGTGTTTATGATCATGGTGATGTTTTGCTAACACATTAGGCTTCTTTGACCTGCAGACCTCACCAAGATACAAAGTCTGATTTCTTCCATTTACATAACACATGACACTGTCCACATAGTTCTGATCTTTTAACCTAGGTAACTATTTTTTTAATATATGTATTATCTGGGTTTTGTTAGCTCATATATCCTTTAGAATTATTGAGATGTTAGTAATATTTGCAATCAAGTTTACACCTCAGTAAAAATGAGTGAGTGTAGTAGGTTCTGATGCCGTCACACTAAAGTGTAATAAAAAGGCAAGGCACATTTTGTGCATGTAAAACCCCAGATTGAGCCCACAGTAAGACAGTTGTGAGTCATTCTACATTCTAAATAAATGAAAATTAACCGATTGATGTCAGGGTTTTCAAAATGCTGTATTTACAGAGAGCTGTCGTTGTTGTTTGGATAAGAGGGCAAAACAATTAGGAAAAAAATACTACAAAGTTTGTCACAATTACTAGATTACAATCTATTGCACACGTTGATTACAATCTATTGCACACTTTGTTTGCACTTTGAATGAACAGGGTCGTAGTAAAGCCACGTTTAGCAGTCTGAACATTCTCTGAACATTCTCTTGGTTGGTAACTCCAATCTGTTACCATCCAAGTAGCTTTTGTGAGCATCACTGAAAATATTTTTGTTACATTTCAAGCATATGAAGTAAAATGAAATGTTTGCTGCTTAATTTCTGTTTAAATGTTAATCGTTAGATTACTTGATTGCCAATAAAATGACACTCTTAGTTCTATAGGAGCCAAAGAGCTCACAATCATTTGATATAACAGCTTCAAAAACTATGATTCTGTTTATGAAAGGTATACAATATTAGCATGAGTGTATGAATGTGTTCTTCAGCATATTTTTGCATTGCAGGTGGGCACAGTGCGTTACATGGCTCCAGAGGTGTTGGAAGGAGCAGTAAATCTGCGTGACTGCGAGGCGGCACTAAAGCAGGTGGATGTGTACGCTCTGGGCCTGCTTTATTGGGAAAGCTTTATGCGCTGTGCTGACCTCTTTCCAGGTACTACCTAAAAAAATGTTTTTCTTTTATTGGACATATCCATAAATTTATCCATAAATTCCTTTCTGTGGTGCCCCTCTCTGTCCCTGGCCCTGTCTCAGGTGAATCAGTGCCTGCATTCCAGCTGTCTTTCCAAGCTGAGGTGGGGAATCACCCAACCATAGAAGACATGCAGGCGCTGGTGTCCCGTCATAAACAGAGACC
This sequence comes from Bryconaethiops microstoma, assembly GCA_037577275.1. Classification (NCBI taxonomy): domain Eukaryota; kingdom Metazoa; phylum Chordata; class Actinopteri; order Characiformes; family Alestidae; genus Bryconaethiops; species Bryconaethiops microstoma. The sequence goes on along the minus strand of JBBJLS010000109.1, from coordinate 3,329,751 downwards.
CAAGTTTCCAGAGGCCTGGAAAGAGAACAGTCTGGTAAATAAAAATAAATAAATACACATCAACACGTGCTATCTACTCGCTCATTAGACACACATACACCAGATTCATTACGTGATGATCAATTATGTAATCCATGGCCTATTCTCAGATTTGTGTTTGAGTGTTCTTTTTGCTGGTACTAAAATATGTGCATGAAATTGTTGTGTGCTACTGTATGTGGAATATTGGACACTCCTAGTTAAATTACATGTTTAACATCTGAATAATATCTGTAATTTGACCCAAACATATGCACACAAATACAGATATATAGATTTTTGTTTTTCAAAACGGAAAAGAGCAGAAATACACCCATCAGTCATAAAATTAAAACTACCTGCCTAATATTGTGTAGGCCTCCTTCATGCCCCTAAAACAGTTCTACAAGACCTGAAGGTGTGCTCTGGTTTCTGGCACCAAGGCATTAGCAGCAGATCCTTATAAGCTATCATGTGTTGCTATCCCAGGGATGCTCAATAGGGTTGAGATCTGGGGAATCTGGAAGTCAACACACTGAACTCATTTGTCATGTTCCCCAAACCATTCCTGAACAGTTTTTGCAGTGTAGCAGTGCACATTATTCTGCTGAAAGAAGCCACTGGCATTAGGTAATACTGTTGGCGTGAAGGGGCATACTCAATCTGCAGCAATGTAGGTAGGTGATTATTCTGCGCTAACGATGTGTCCCAACAATGCATAGGCAGATAGCGAACGGTTTCAATGAAGCCCAGGCACACTTGTTCAGTTTTTACTGTATATTTCATTTGTTCCAACAAGTTATGACTTCACACACGTCTTTCGTCCCAGATGTCTTTTATCAAAAACTTCTGTTTTTACATGCCAGTACGTTAGAGAAATGTAAGTTAAAAAACCGGCTAATAATGCTAACACACAAAAAAAACACTGCTTACTTTATCAACATAACATTTTGCCAAATTCGTATCTCTCAAAATGTTACATAAGCATTTACGGCATTTAGCAGACGCTTTTTTTTATCCAAAGCGACTTCCATTCCCTAACTACAGGGGACAGTCTCCCTGGAGCAACTGGGGGTTAAGGGTCTT
>JBBJLS010000109.1:3306642-3328547 GCA_037577275.1 Bryconaethiops microstoma | reverse complement strand
CACCGTCAAGCATGGAGGTGGAAACATTTTGCTTTGGGGGTGTTTTTCTGCTAAGGGCACAGGACAACTTCACCGCATCAACGGGAAAATGGACGGAGCCATGTATCGTAAAATCCTGAGCAACAACCTCCTTCCCTCTGCCAGGAAACTGAAAATGGGTCGTGGTGTTCCAGCAATGACCCAAAACTTACAGAAAAGGCAACAAAGGAGTGGCTCAAGAAGAAGCACATTAAGGTCATGGAGTGGCCTAGTGTATTCCTATACCATTGAAGGATGACAGCTGGTCACAGCAAAAGCCTTTTTGCTTCATTAAGGTATTCTGGATGTATTTTATAATAATGATGATGAGATTCTCTCCATGTGCTCACTCCATTGACTTTTGTTTACAGTGGTCATTACATCTTGTTGTGTTCTTTTTTTTTTTTCTTCAATCATTCTTTGATTTCACATTTCAAAATGTTGCTCAGAGTGGTTGTGGCACCAGATGACATCAGGAGGCTGTAGATTGAAGAAATCCCAGAGACTTTGGAGGGCTTCAAGTTTATTCTGAGGACTAAGCTAAATCTAGGTTATGAGTTTGTAATACAGTATGAAGATCCGGACTTCCAGAATGAGTTAGTAAACCTCAAACCTCAACTCTGTGTGCTATTTGCTGAAAGGCAATAAAAACAAAGGGGGAGGCACCCCCCAGAGAAGGGTTATATATGTGGGTGAAAAATCTGTTAGAACCAGAGGGGTCTGATCACGCTCTCTCCTGAACCATGAGACTGCTTTATTCTTTAATAAAGTAGTAAAGCTGCATTTCTTCGACTGCATTTGATTTTTGAATTAATGTTTTAAATTTGTGGTTCTGTTCCAATTTTAGCGACCACAGTGTCTGCTGATCTCCTGAGATCCTTCTTCATTGGACTTGAATATTTGCCCTGGTTTCTTGATCTTTTCAGAAAAAAAGATCACATTGCAGAGCTTCAAGACATTGTTAGTCTCCTTCGTGAAGAGCCCTCAAAGTTTCTTAAGACCTGTGAGGTAGGTTTAAAATTTCAGTAAATAAACTTGATGTGTGATTTGGAACCAATGTTTGAATTAAAGGATAGATGCAAACCAATGATGGAAAAAGCAGCATAATTGTCATAAAACACTGAAATACTGTATTTGTATTCCAAACTGCAATATTATAAAAGTATTTCTTGGCTGTGAATTTTAATATTTAGCTTTATGGTTTGTTTTTCAGCCAACTCTTCATTCCAACCAAAACATAGCCTTTCAGCTTGAACAAACTTAATTCTATCTGAAACTTCTTTCTCTATGAACTTCCTGCATTTGTGCAAAGCATGCCCATTCTTCTTACAGAAAATGCAGTCTGACAGTCTGTTCATTAGAACTTGTGGTCAGTGTTTTTGCTTTAACATTAAAGTGCCAGGGAGAGAGAAATGACACACACACAGCATTTTGATAAGCAGACTTTCCCATAACTATGCAAAAAAAAGCTGATCGTAAATTGTTCTGATTTGGTTATGTAGTCTATATTTGTTCAGGAATAAAAAAATATTCAGGTAAGTTCAGGCCAACACAATGAAGGTGATGACTTTTACCACTTTTACAAATGTGGGTTTTATGGCAATAGACACACATTTTCCTTTTATTTCCACTTTTAGTGATGTTATTTATTTATTTTAGTTAAATTTATGTGTGTACTTCTATATTCCAACATGTTTGGTTGGCAAAATAAATTCATAAATTCAAATCAGAGTGTCTGGAATGGATGTACAGTATTCTTGAGTGTAAAACTAAAGTAGTCGTGGATAATTCTGACTAAAATGCTCAATTTTAGTCGACTGAAACTTGACTAGACTAAAAAGATTATGGACGTGACTAAGACTAATAAAAACTGTAAAATGACAGCTTGACGCAAAGACTAGACTAAAACAACAAAGGCTGCCAAAAACATTAGTTGTGGGGCAATAGGTACAGACAAGGGCTCATGACTTGCAAGACATGGAGGCTGATAGTCTACTACCATCTCATGGCTTGGTATGTCTTTAGGCTCTTCCTTTTATGTCTAACTCTTGATCATACACCTGCATTCTTGCCTGTGCTGTGCTAAGCTACTTCACTGCTTCCAAATGCTTGATCTTTCTTCGCTTTTCCTCAAGTTTTTTGTAGAGCTGTGTGTTCTACCTCTAGTTGAGCTTTTATTTTGGCTTCCTCTTCTACTCTCTTTATTCTCCCCTTCACCTCTTCTTCTTCTTGTTCTATGCGACGCTTTATGACTACTGCTTCTTGAGTGGCTATCTTCATTTTAGCTTCTGCTTCTAGCCGCTGTAGTTCCAATTGTTCGTTTTTCTTTTTCTTGCAACACTTTCAGAACAGCTTGGCTTGCCGCAGCATCCACAGCAGTTTCCTGACATTTTACGCAAGATGCTCTCAATTCCTCTGAGGCACCCTTCAAGATAGAATTGACAATCAAATCCATTTTTACTTAAGTTCCAAAGAGAGCTTACTTCTGGCCAATCTTGCTCTTCTCTATCTGGAATCTTTCCACCCAGACGACTTGAGGCTTTGTAAGCAATGAAGTTCGAAACCTCTACAGAGATCCACTCTTCGCCTCATGTCTTGGTCTGGAGCTGAGACCCTGCGAGACTCTTCATAAAAACACTGGACATCAACGGAAAGGCCTCTGACATTGCCAAGTATATCGGTAAGTAGATCATCTGATAAAGACTCTGACAATTGGGACAATGACTGCTTAGAGAATTTAGCATGTGTTCTCCACTTTCTATAAATATAGTTAAATCTTTTTTAAGTACTTTAATTTTCTCCTCTTGCATTGTTTTACCCTTCTGTGTGAATTCGTTCACCACGTCTGGCCTGTGTACTTCCCATTTGCTGGGGCTCAGCATCACCTGATTCAACTCAGCATCACCTGATTCAACCACATCATACACATGAGCACACATGAACATCACCCATCCCTTGCTCACACACACAAACCTCTGCTCAAACAGATTTGTTGTAAACGTCCCACACCATGATAATGACAGAAATTGACTACTTCAGTACTAAAACCACAAGCCAGTCATTTTCAACAATGAACATGGTTGAACTGAGAGTTTGTGTGTGAGACAGTGCACACAAAGTCCACAAACAGCCGAAATCCCACAGCCAAAAATGTGCAACCGAATCTGAATTGCTCAGAGAGAGCGTGTTAGTTCTCCTAAAGCACAAGTCAGTGAGTCCTCCAGTTAAATTCCTCCACAGCCGAAAACATGCAACTGAATCTGGTTTGCTCAGAGAGTGGGTTTATCACTTACACGAGTGGGATCGCGCAACCCTGAACGACAGTAATGAGTGAATCCACCGGTCAAATACAGCTGAATCACCTTGTGTTATTGTTTTGTTTTATTTGAAAGTCATTCATTCTCATCACAAGGCATTTTACTTTCTTTTAAAAGACTATTCAAACACTTCAGTTGACTCACAGCTGTCGATTTGGCAATACTGACTCAAGTGAATCACACACCCGGATCAGTTTAGTGAGTGACTCAGAGGGAGCCGAAACCTAAAAAGGATCCGAGTATTACAGCTCTAGTATTGAACTCAAGCGAAACGAACAGGCACATTAAAAAAAAAAACACAAACACAAACTTGGATATGAACGTAAGAGCCGCATGAAACCAGGCAAATAGCCGCAGGTTGGCCACCAGGGAGCTACACTTATCTGACCACCCACTCTCATAATGCCTTCGTTGTAAATAAAGGGGTCCTCATGCAGTGGTGTCATTTACTATAGGTGTGGATTGGTGCGTGTGGATTGAGTGAATGTCCTTGCTATGTGGGCAAGTGTTGCAACAGCTCTCACAAGGGATTTCCAGCTTGAAAAACGTTGAAATCTGTTTGTCCCTAGTCGCTGATCTGTAACCTTTGTCGTCAGTGTGGTTACCTGAGGCCGTATCTCAACATCCAAATCTGGGTTCACAAGCTGAAAATACGCCACAGCATCATCTTCCAAAGCATCTAGCTGTTGAAGGAAGGTAGGTCCAGAGAACCAGTTGGTGAGGTTCAGCTGAGCTGGTGGCATAGGCCTGGTGGCACGATCGGCTGGGTTCTGGTCAGTCCAAACACTGGTCGGGGGAGGTGGATTTTCTTATGCGTGCCACCCTGTTAGCCACATACATGTGAAACCTCCTTGTCATGTTGTGAATGTATCGGTGCAGAACTTGACACGTAGGTCAGCATCCATCTCTTCCTTTATGAGCTCCATGAGCTCGACAGTGAGCACTGAGGCGCACAACTCTAAGCGTGGAATGGTGTGAGCAGGGAATGGGGCTAGGTTTGACATACTCATCACGAATATATGGCCTTGGAATGTGTAGATGTTCGAGTTCTGCTAGAGCTGTAGTCCATGCTTCCCACTGGGCTTTTTTGTCTGCTGAGAGAGCCAGTGCTGCTGCCGTGATGTAAGTTCTCTCACAAGAGCTATGCCTTGGATAGTAACTGGAGAGACGAATCCCAAAGGGTCGTACAGACCGTTGACCGTTGAGAGTGCCCCTCTCTGTGTAAATGGTTTGACCTCTCTTGACACCCTGAAGGTGAAACAGTCCATTTTGAGGTTCCAGCTTACACCAAGACTGCGTTGAAGAGGCAGCAAATTTGCACACAAATCTAAGTCCTTTGCCCGATACTCTGGTGGGAAGGCCTCCACAACAGTGGCGCTGTTGGATGCCATTTTGTGGAGTTTCAGCTTTGCTGCTGCCAGCATTCCTTGCGTTCTTTTCAACAAATCAATAGCTGCTTCTTCGCTGGGCACAGTAGTTACCCCATCATCAATGTAAAAGTTGTGTAGCACAAACTCTTTGGCGTCTGTGCCATATTCTGCTTCACCGTGTTCTGTCGTGTGCTGTAGACCATATATAGCAACAGCTGGTGATGGACTGTTACCAAAAACATGCACAGTCATCCTATAATCAATGATTTCTCCTTCAGGGCAGTTGTCTTTGTGCCACAGGAAGCGAAGATAGTTGCGGTGATCTTCTTTCACCTTGAAACTGTAAAATATTTGCTCAATGTCAGCGGTAATTGCTATCTTCTCTTTACGGACACGTAGCAAAACGCCTATTAAAGTGTTGTTGAGGTCAGGTCCTCTTAGCAGAATGTCGTTGTGTGAGGTGTTCTGGAACTGGGCGCTCAAGTCGAACACCACTCTGATTTTGTCTGGTTTTTGAGGGTGTTAAACACCAAATATTGCACCAAATATTGGTAAGTACCAATACTCCTCAGCTGGCTGCGTGGGTGGAGCAGGTTCTGCTTGGCAGAACCCTTTGCATGACCCTTTGCATGAAGTAAAAAAAATGCTCTTTCACACCTGGCTTCTTCTGTAAAGTGTGTTGCAGCAATGACAGCCTCTGCCTTGCTTGCTATTTGCTGTTTGGTAGCCGACGTCTAGGTGAACGAGATGACAATGGTGCCACCCAGTGGTTGTCTTCATCAAGATACACCTCTTTGTTCATCATGTCCAAGATGATGTTGGCTTCAGTTGAGAAGGCCGTGGTACATGGCATGAAGAATGATGTTCTGTCATTATGGAGTATGTTTGTCTTTTAGGCTATGACTTCCCTTGGCTGGTGGACTCTATGAAGGCAGATTTCTCCTACGATGACCCAGCCCAAGTCTAAACGCTGTGCATATGACATGTTGTGGGACCCATTATGGTGCTCACGTACTTTATGCACACTAAAGACATCTCTCCCGAGGAGTAAGAGAATTTGAGCGTTGGGATCTGGAGGTGGAATCTTATCAGCCACAGAAGCAAGGTGGGGGAACTGCCGTATTATCTCTGGCGTTGGGATTTCCGATTTGTCATCTGGAATGGTGTTGCATTCTATGAGGATAGAAAGTGTTACTATAGATTTTCCATCAAGTGACTCCACTGTCAAGTCGTTTGCTTTTCTCCCCGCCATCTCGACTGTGCCTGAGCATGTCTTTAGAGTGTAGGGGGAAAGGTTGTCCCCAATGCCGAATAGATGAAAGATCTGTGTCTTCGCCAGCAAACTGTTGCTCTGGTCATCCAGCACTGCATAGACATGTTGCATTTTGTTGCGCTGGTTTGAAGGGTAAACTCTCACTAGGCATATCTTGGAGCATGACCTGTAGGTTGTATGGGAGTTTTTCGACTATGGGGTTAACACCCTGTGCAGTGTCAAGATATGTAAGCCCTGGTGTGAGCCCACTCCATTTAGCAGATTCCTATTCCTGTAGCAGGTCCCTCAGTTCTCTGAGCTGCCGAGGATTCTTGTTTGTGATGCGAGAGAAATCTTCTAGTCTCTTCAGCAGAGCATGCTCAATGATTTCGGGGCTTCTGTAACAGTCTTCTTGGCGCTGCCATACTACCTGGACTGCTTTTGCCAGACTTGTTACATGGACTGACCTGATTCGCTTGGCATGCATGGAGGACTCTGGTCCGAGCCATTTCGTGAGTAGATCAAGTTCCTCCCGATCAGGTTGAGGTCATGTGTGGTGCTTTGAAAAGAGTGTTTCCATGCCCAGTAATTCTCTGGCTGGTCATCGAATTGAGTCAATCCTGAGCTCACCATCTCTCTTCTAAACAAGTAGGTGGCGAAATCAGGCAGCTGGGGTGGTGCGTCTGAGTAGCCTGCTGACGTGTGAGGGGAGGGCCGTACTGTTGTTGTGTTGTTTTGTTGGTCCACACCGTCGACTCCAGCTTGCTGTGTGAAGTTAACTGCGTGTGTTGGAGGAATTGGCTCTCTCAAAACATGCTGCAATTCACGAAAAGGCTGCTGAGTGTATTGCACTGGAGTGTTCTGTACATATTCCCTAGTGTGCTGAGCTCACTCTTTTTCTCCAAAATTGGGGCATTGCTTAATAGACCTCTGCCTCTCTAGATGCTGCAGTTGCCGCCCTTTCAATCTGTAACACATGAAGGTCCGCTTCCACATCTGCTTTGCGGTGTGTTGTTTTAGCCAGTGTTTTCTGTTGCTGCTCCTCATTGCGAGCTCTCTCGCGCAGCATGGCAGTTTCCCTCTCTTCATAAGCGATCTTCACTTTGTACGCCTCTGCTTTGGCTCATGCTTTTGTTGCAGCGCTGCTAGCTGGTGATATACTAGATCTAACTGATAGACCGCTGACTTGTGACTTTGTTTCCAAAGATTGCTGATTTCCTTTGTCCATTTTTTGGAACTCAATAACATTTGCCGTGATTTCTTTGTGTTGATAAGATGAGCAATGCAGAGCTGCTCTGTTCACTTCTCCTGATTTATGAATGCCTTTTTATTATTCTGCCCTAACGATGTGTCCCAACAATGCATAGGCAGATAGCGAAGGGTTTGAATGAAGCCCAAGCACACTCGTTCAGTTGACTTTTTACTGTATATTTCGTTTTTTCCAACAAGTTATGATTCACACAGATGTCTTTCATCTCACCGTAAAACTAATGAAACCACAAAGGCAAATAAACAGCTAAATACATTAATCAAAAACTTCCGTTTTTATATGCCAGTACCTTAACGAAATGTGAGTTAAAAAACCGGCTAGTAATGCTAACACACAAAAAACGCTGCTTACTTTATCAAACATAACATTTTGCCAAATCTGTATGTCTCATAATGCTACATAAGCATGAATATAAGTGTCAGTAAACAGATATCACTTACAGACATATCTGCTCTAAGGGTTTCTAGCAAAAGGAGCAGCACTGCACACACTCCAAAGAACATGGGAAAAATTACAGTCTTTTTTAAAAAAAAATAAACTAACTCGGAAACTTCCGTTACCAAATCTGGCCAGTAGAAGTCAGTGAAGAACAGTGATACATGCCAAAGTGCCATCCACATGAACGTCAGAACCCAGGGTTTCCTTTGCTTTTTCCCTATAGTGCACCCTAGTGCCATCTCTTCCCCAGGTATGCAAAGCACAGGCACCCAGCTATCCACATGATGTAAAAAAACCCTATGATTCATCAGACTGTCATCTATTGATTTGTTGTTCAGTTCTGCTGCTCATGTGCCCAATTGTAGTAGGTACTAAACACGGTGTATTGGGAACAGCCCACAAGACCTGCTGTTTTGGAGACGTTCTGACCCAGTCATCCACAACTTGGGCCTTTATCAAAGTCACTTGCCCATTTTTTCTGCATACAACACATCAACAATTTAACTTACTGATTATTCAGTTAGTGCCTAATATATCCTACGCCTTGACAGGTCCGTTGTAATGAGGGAATCATTGTAATTCCCATCACTTGTGAGTGCAAGCTTAGTTTAAGTGTCCATGTTACTTCACAAAAAGAGTTACATAATGTGTGTGCAGGTTGTGCGATCGCTGAAGGAGACTATGGAGGACTGCTGGGATCAGGAATCTGAGGCTCGGCTTACGGCCCAGTGTGCAGAGGAAAGGCTGGCTGAGCTGCTACTCCTATGGGAACGTGACAAATCCATGAGCCCTGCTTTGAACCGCAGCACTGCATTGCACAATCACAGGTAGTCAATAAACAATAATCAATCACGAATTACTGACCGTTTCAAGTGCACAGTATAGGTTAATTGGTTTAATTATGACTTGGCAACCATGCTTAATAGTAATTAATAATAAATGAATAATGACGCATTTTTATTATGTTAATAAGGAACTTGTCACATGGACGCCAAACGCCTAAGACTGGCACCTACTCAGAATTCTCCTCCTCAGCCACTGCTGAAGATGGAGAGGGTGTAGGTAAACCCCCTCACAGCGATACCTCTACAGAACTCATCTCGGTAGGAGCGGTCAATATCCTAGGCAGTGTGGCTGTGGAGAAGAACAGAAATTGCATCAACTATGAGCGTCAGCAGGCTCAGTCACGGCAGTCTGGAATGGACAGCAGCACCCCCACTCCTCTGTCTGATTTTTGTCCTGCCACTCAGCAGCCTGTAGGGGGCAGCAGTGTGCCACCCTGCTCCCAGCTCACCCAGGAGGACCTGGAGACTCTTAAGCTGGATCCAAGCGAGGTGCAGAGGAACCTGCGTGAGAGCTCTGACGAGAGCCTGATGGAGCACTCACAGAAGCAGTTCTGCTCTGTGGAGACGGCGAACCCACAAAATCCCTTCTACCCACTGATGAAAATGGCCTCTGATGTCACAGGGTCACAGGCTCGACACGGCGACGCTCCTACGGCTATCTTGCCTAAGCAGCAGAACCTACCTAAGAGGCCCAGCAGCTTGAGTCTTCAAACAAGGCCTGCTGGGAAGTTGACCTCCTCATCATCATCATCATCATCGCTGAGGCTGAAGTTCAGCAAACTGAGCAAGAGCAACCTCAAGAACACTGATGGGAGCACGGCGAGAGCTAAAGCCATCGCTACGGTGACTGAACCACTTCCGGTTTTGGCTGCTGCGAACAGTACAGGCGTTCACAATGGTGTAGAGGTGAATGATTTAACCACGGCATCCACCCAGTTGCCACCAGACGGCACCGCATCTCAGGAGAAAGGGGACGCCAGCTCGTACGATATGACCTTTGGCCTCCTGACCACCAGTCCGGATGAGCAGGAGCCTCTTCTCCAGAGAGAGGCACAGCCGGACAACGCCAACAATAACAACAGCAATAACAACGCTGGAGAAGGAGAAGGTGATGGAAAAGGCGAGGCAGGAGAAGGAGGAGAGAACAGTGAGGGTGCCGGGCCGGCCGGGGACCCACAACCCTCAACAGCAACAGAGTCCTCAGCAGCGCCCCTTCCGTGCCCTGCTCCAGCGCTGGTGGCCCCTCAAATAGAACCTCATACCAAGGCTGAGCCCCTGGCCCAGCAACAGGATGCTCCTCAAGGAGAGGCTCTGCTGCGGCAGAATCGAGTACGCAGACCTGAGAGACCCAACTCACTAGATTTATCCATCACCACACTGCCCTTACTGGGTGAGTATATAAAGTGATTTAATTCTTTAATTATAATAGCTGTCAAAAAACGTTGACACTCCTGTATTTACACTATTTAATTATAGACCAAGAGAAATTGTTTTAATTATTAAATTAACAAATGCTGAGAAAGTTTCTTCTTTCTTTATTCACCCTTTTCTTCTTCTATAAAGTTATCATTTCAGAGATAGCTTCAGATCCTACTTTTAATGGCTGCAACAAATAATTCCATAATCATTGTATTGTACTTATAATAAGTGGATTAATGAGCAAAGAAAATGTGTACAATGAAGCGTTTCACATTATACACAAATTAAAAATGCTAAGATAATTTTCCCAATTTTAAGCCAATTATGTACCCTATCCAAAATCACATTTTCTTTAAAAGAAGAAATTAAATGGCATGATAATAACAAGATATTTTTAACTTTTTACTGCAGTTTTCTAAATTCTCACCCATAACAGAATAGCAGTAGCATTGCTGTTCCAGGTAAGTTCAGTTTTACACATTGTGGAGGAAGCCGTCCCTTTAGAAGTTTTTGTGTAATTTAGAAAAAACTACAGATTTTGTCAGCATGATAATTGGGACTTTATTCCTTTTAGCTTCTGTTCTTTGCTCTATTCTTTATATTGTTTTAAAATGGAGAATCAAACCTGTAGTACAGAAGTCTCTGGGCTTTGTATCCCACCCTGATATTCACTATGAACAGTGATTACAAATTGGAAATATTACAAGTACAAATGTTTCAGTCTCCCTCTTTAACATGCACACAAACACACACACACACACACACACACACACACACACATACATTCTTCCTGAGACATGGCCACAACTGCATGCTATTCACGTATACACAGGTGCCCAGACACTTGCACACACCATGATACAGCACTGCCATATGGCTTATCACAGAATGTACATATGTTTAGACCCATCACACGGGACCCCTACTGTCGAGAGGCTGTGTTTACAGTCTGCTCACAATGTTGGCACATCCAATGTTTCCACAGGGAAAATTATGCTTCGGACAGAAAATGCTTACCCGTGTTTACTGAGCGAAATATATGAAATCAGTTTTCTGTGTATCATAATATTATATAGTGTCAACATATGTTTAATTTTGAAAATATGTGTCACGTCTTCCCCCAATGACTCCCCAAGGATGGCAGGTGCTTAGGCAGACATTCATTGCTGCAATAACTTTTATTTATAAATCAACAGTAAAATACAGCTTTTAACAAAATGCATATCCATGTTTACATAGTATAATGTGCCAATGGCACCTGCATAAAGAAGCTGATATGACTCATTTCAAGACATGAAATGAGTCATATCAGCTGCATTCAGCATGTGACTCATTTCAGGACATTTTGCCATCTTTGTCTGTCGGGTTTGGCTGCATAGAATGTCATTGGAAAACCTTATAACTCCTTCTTTAAACACAATTTAAAAACAGCATCCATGATTAATTCATCAGTCTGTTATGAGTTCAATTAAACATGAAAAGTGCACTTGTCAATAATTATCATTAAATATTTAATATTATTCACTGATCAGTCATAATATTAAAATCACCTGCCTAACATTGTGTAGGCCCACCTCAGGTGTGTTGTTGTATCTGGTTCCAGAACAGTAGCAGTGGATCCTTTTAGTCCTGTAAGGTGTGAGGTGGGGCCTTCATGATTTGGACTAGTCTATGTCAGCCCTTCGAAGACTTACTGGCTAAGTTCTTGGCCCAATTCTGTTGTCCGTATACACTCACTGTCATGGTGACATATCTTTGTTTCTCCTACCGCTTTTATGCTGATGACATTTAGCTCATCCTCTCCTTTCCTTCTGGTGTCTCTTAGTTCTCAGATCTCTGCATGTCAGAAGGATATTTCCCCCTTGATGACCTGAGCCTAAATCTTTGCAAAACAAAGAACATCCCAGGGGATGCAGCCCCAAGACCTGACTTGGTTGTCACTTTTGGAAATCACTGTCATCACTCCCACATCAAAAACATGAAATTCGGGTGTTCATTTTCATCTCACATTAACAATCTATCCTGAACTTCCAGGAGAATTCGTCCATTCCTCACCACTGATGCCACTCAGATACTTGTTCCGACACTTGACATCTACTGACGATTGAGTATGCGGCAGCATTGGTCTTTAACACACCATAGTTCTCCCCCCCCACTCCACTATTGCACTCCACTCCACTTACTGGCTTTATGCGGTGCTCACATTAGATTTAAAAGTCTAACGTTCACCTACAAAGCCAAAAATGGTCTAGCTCAACCTTACCTGATCGGACCTGCTTACCATCTTAGAGCTTCAAGCACAGAACAGCTTGACCCACCTCTTCTCAAAGGTCAAAGACCTGCATCAAGACTTCTCTCAGCTTTGGCACTGAACAAACTTCCCTTGACCATGTGAACTGCTGAGACCCTCGTTGTCTTCAATCTGAGACTGAAGACCCTCCTCTTCACTGAGCATTTAGGAAAAAACTACATGTTCATGTCGTAAACTAACTTCACAAAAAGAAACTGTATTCTGTTTGTGTGTGTGTGTGTGTGATCTGATAGGGCCCTGGTGGAGTATACTTCTTTTCTGGTAGAATCTAAGTCTACTGGCAGCTGTAAATTTTAAGTCTACGCTCACTAGTATGAGGGGTGTGTTTTCTTGTGGACTGCTAAGCACAGATACGTGTTCCTCTGTATAAGAACTGAATGTTCACTGTCTAATATATCCCACCCATCGACAGGTGCCTATGTAATGGAATAATCAATGCTATTCACTTTACATGTGAGAGGTTTTAATGTTATGACATATTGGTATATACAACATTTGCAACGATAAACAAGTATTACAAGCATTCCTTTGGCACAATTTCAAACATAAAACACCTATCTTGTCTTCTTATATCAGATTTACAATAAAAGAACAAAAGTGCCTAGCATAGCAACACTTTTTAATGAAAGGTGCTCATACAACATACAAACAGTTTTACATGACAGACCAAACATTGTTGAGGGGGTAGGCTGTACAAGACCTTTGCATTTCTATTCTAATCCCAGTCCCTCTAATAATAATAAATTAGCCTCTGTATGGTCACTAGGTAGCAGTGGTGATCTGAGGGCTGTCAGTCACAGCTGCCCATCGGAATATTTGGACTACGTCCAAAAAGCTCTCGGATCTGATAAACTATTGTTTTATTGTTTCTATTCTTTTTTGGTTAAACAAACCAGTCACCTAATAATCCATTTCCTGTTCACTCTACCGCACAGGAGGCCAGTCGCACTGTGACGGGCAGGAGGGATCGGGAGACAAAATTAAAAAACGGGTGAAGACACCGTATGCCCTGAAGAAGTGGCGCCCTGCCACCTGGGTCATCACCACGGACACACTGGATGCTGAACTGAACAATAACAGTGGCACCGGAGGTCAGAACCCAGGCCAGGCCGGCACCAGCAGACCCAAATCAGCCCCGAACGTCTACCTGGGCGGCCGCGGGGGGATGACCTCCAGCTTCACCTCCGACCCAAGTGACTGCTTCTGAATCCTTCTTCGATTCATATGGACTTCTGTGACAGGATTTCAGCAAATTAGCATTCCAGGATACCACTGCGCGCCTGGATGCAACCCTGGACTCTGATGTCCCCTCTCAGCTGCAGGGCTTGTTCAGCTGGATGGAATTACAAGGGGTTTGGCTAAAATCAAGAGTTAACTGCAAAAGTAATCGTTCTCGAGTGAGCCCACCTTTAGCATCACTTCTGTTTCTTTAACGTCCGTCCTTGAAATCTTTATCTTTTATGCTCATTTTTGTGCACTTTTTAATATAGAAATCATAAATTTTAACTCTCTTTTCATCCTAATATTTAAAAAAAACATCAGTGTTTGTTACATATTGTAATTAATTAGTGTAAAAAAGCACATGGTGGTATAAAATACACAATGTTGTCTGAAAGACACGAGGTGGCAAAGCTTTACTGGTCGGCAGTGCAGGCCAGTTTGTCTATTAACTAGCACTTGTAGTGAGCTGGAGAGCTGTCCTGCACTCAACTCTTCTACTTTACAATAACTCTAAATATGACAATATAATATACAATGAGCTATGAACTTTTTTATTACGACGGCATTAATACAGTGTTAATGATGTATGGCTGCGTATATATGTGTGAGTGCACAGAAAACATCATTTTTTGAGGTTTAACTGAAATCAAAGCGCCAAAATGGGATCAATCCGACAAGACCCTCTGGTTAGAGGATTTTGCTGACGTTCCACAAAAGAGTAACTCTGAGACTGCAATGAGACAATTCCAAAACACTGGTGCTGATCAAACAACAATCACAGATCATTCTCTTCTCTGAGCACTGGATTAACCATGTGCTATATTTGTATGCTTTGTATGTATAATGACTCAAATTTGCACTGTATCAAATGTTCTTGAACCTGATAGCTTGTTTGATAACATGATATGGACCTTCTTAGATGTTATATGTGTGTGTGTGTGCGTGAGTGAATGTGTGTATGTCTGTGTGTGTGAGTATATATGTATCTGTATCAATAGCACAGACCCTTTGAATTCAAAAAATGAATTCAAATGTTTCGAAAATGGCGTTTGTGTCACAGGATGAACCCAAAGGCTCTGAGTTTTTGCCCTCCTCCTGCCTTTTTCCCACTATAAATAAATGAGCAACACAACAAAGTCATATCCTGTTTTTGGTGAATAAGGCACGAAACTATGCTTATTTTTCCCAACACCAAGCTTTAAAGACAACATAAGCCTCTTTATAACTTATCTGAACTGTGCCAGTAACTTTTGTAGGCTGCCACTTTCTTTGCATATTTTACTTTGTGATATGAGTTTCTGCAGAAAACACAACACTGTGATGTAATTAGACTGGCAGGAGCCATGCCTGATATTACAACATATGTCGTCATCTAGATTGTTTAAAGGTCAATCGTGTGTTGTGTCTGAAATCTCAGTTTTAATCTCTCTGGTTATGGTAGCTACATCAAAGTAAGCCAATTAGTAGTTGTCACGCACCCCTCCTCCCAATGAAATTCTGGCTATGCCACTGGTGTGTGTGGTCGGATAGTGCTCATGTGTCTTATGTGAAGTGTGTGTGAATGTCTTTGTGAGTTACATGTCCTTATGTGTTTGTGTACATGTGGGTAAGAACTGTATGTTCTACAGTTATCGGGCCACATGGAAAAGGCCAAAGCTAAATCCAACAATAGACTCTGAACAGGCACAAAGTGCTCTTTCTGCAGCTGCACTACAGTATGTATGCATAGACACAAGCTAAACAGCTCTGAACTCAAGTAACAGCCATTACAGCATAGCCACACTGGCACAGACACTGTCGACCTTTATTGGTGTTACCAGCTATTCTCCTGGCCGACTGTTGCATGTATTAACTGCATTTTTCAAGAGCACAAGACAAACTCAATTTGACCTGGCAAGTCCATGCATTTAAATAAGTCTGTGGGTTTTTTTCTATGTAGGTCTGCTGTTCAGTGTAAGTGCAGTGGTTATACTGGTGAGTCATTCTAGCGCCCCCCTCTGCCAGGTCATGGGAATGCTGCGTGGTTGTACACTTCAGAATTTGTGATTTGTAAACTGATTGCAACCCTGTATTGTTACTAGCTGCATTTTAATAAATAATGCTTTGCAATTGGATCACTTCTCTTTTGAATAGTATGTGTTTGTGGTCAAGCACTATTTAGGCCCTTATTTTACCTTTTTTCCTGCACGTTCTCCCCAATACCAATTTAATCTGTTTACATACTGTATCTTTACATATGTGACTATGTTTCTAACCTCTGTTTACTCCTTTAGAATTAAACAGTCCATTTTTGTTCCTGATGTAAAGCAGTCCAGTCATAAACAGGCACAAGTTTGGGCTGCTGTTGGCTAACTAGGTGTATATACACTATATGAACAAGGGACGGTTTCCCGGACAGGGATTAATCCTAGTCCTGGATTATGCTGTGAATAGAGATTTTCCATTGAAAAGGAAAAGGTAGTCCAAGACTAGGCTTAATCCCTGTCTGGGAAACCGACCCCAAAAGTATTAGGACGCCTGACCATTACACCAACATGGACTTTAATGACATTGTATTAAAAAACATAGACTTTAATATGGAGTTAGTACCCATTTTGCAGGTGTAACAGCTTCCACTATTCTTGGAAGGCTTTCCACAATATTTTGGAGTTTCTGAGGGAATCTCAGAATTTTTTACACTCTGAGAACATCAGTGTGCATTTATATATCAAAAACACTTGCGATTTATTTTTTCTTGACAATTTTTCGGTTTCTATTTACCCTTTGAGATTAGATTGGCTGTTTTGTTACTGTGCCTTTAAGACTGATATGTAAATGATTTCTGTTTTGATTGGCCGCACTGTATTATTCAAAAAGCAGTCAAAACATGACATATAGCTTCAGCATGGGCAGGACTTAACTGCAGGCAGATATAATCCTGGTTTTTGTGACAAAAACAGTGAATTCAATATGAGCTGTTTTGCAGATATGTTTACATATTGATTGTGTGAAGTGGAGGGCAAACTTTTACCTAATGTTTTGAAATGTTTACATAATGTTTACATACTACAACTTTTTTATTCAAGAACATGAAATCTTGTTTTTCCATTGAACCTTTGCAGCTGTAACAGAGAACTAAATCTTCAAATGAGCACACGGTGACCAAGGTGACATTACAAATCACAGAAAATGCTCATAAACAAAGATTTTGAAATATTAAATGTCATCATGATTCAAAAATGTGAATGATGAGCTTTATATACACACTACCAGCAAGTCACACTAATCTTTCAAAACTTGATTTCAAGAAAACATTTGAAATGCTTAAAAATGTAACTGGCTGGTTTTCAATATTTCAGTCTGTATTAACCCCTCATTTAGCCACAATGGCTCAAACTATTGTTTTTGAAGCGACATCAGGTCTGTATTTAGTGACTGACATTCACTTTGTGTTGATCACAAAAATAGAAAAGTATCACTTCAACATCACACATTTTCTTCAGGTTTAAGTATCATGGAACAAAATTTAATTCACAACAGGATGATGATCCCAAGCATTCCACAAAATTGTGTCAAAATTATAACCAGTCCAAAAAAAAGCAAAAAGTTCATGAGAATGATGTCCTCCCTAGTTTCCAGATATTTCTTCCACTGAGCTGCAGGGACGAGCGAGACCAACAGGTTCAAAATGAGCATCTAGCAAATGTGACACTGTTAAGAGACTTGAAAAGATTCTGGGAGGGTTTGGGCACAAGTTATTTCAAAAAATTGCAGGAAAGGATGCAGTGAATCTGTGTTGCTGTGATAAAAGCAAGGGGTTGTTATTTTGATGAAGCTCGTACATAAACCTCACATCTATTAAATTGGACTTACAGTGTATATTGTTACATTACATTTCAAACCCAATCAGTCACATTTGGCTTGAGTGTTTCTAAGGTTTGCTTAAAATATTTTTTAAATTTGTATTACTCTTTTTTAAATCTGAGGGTCGGCCCAAGCTTCTGGCCTGTTGCGTATACATAATCAGCGTATGGCAGCCATGTTTTGTATTTATTTTTTTCTCCTCTGATCCATACTGAATGCAAATAACTCTGCAAGACAGGCAGATTTTACTTTTTTCCGATTCACTTCTGAAATCAGTCAGCTGTTCACTTGAAATCATTGGATATTAAGTGATATTTTATCTGGTAATACATACGGTTTAGTCAACTTTAAAGAAGTAGAATTAACATAACTAACATTGACTTCATGGGTGAGGCGAGGTTGTTTTGTTCAGTTTGCACAATGAAGCCCATAATTTACTTAACACAATTAGAGACACTATGGATTTCTTTACTTTGTCCCACTGCATGTTCAGTCTCAGTTGGTGCCAGACGGCCCCCCACAGCTTGCTGGATGCAGCAGAACAGCAGGGCTGAGTGTTGAAGGGAGCTGCTGAAAGTTAACAACAGCAGTACCAGTGGATGACCACTAGACGTCACAACCCTGCTGATAGTGGAGAGTGGGGTCGTGGCGATGTAGATTAGTGGAACGGTGATCATCTATAACCAGATGGCTAATCCTGGTGAGAAAGGAACAACGAACTATGCGCCAAATCACTTACTTACAGTCAAAGTGTCATGAGTTGCATAAAAGTTGGCTTATTTACATAAAATCTACATCTGTAAACAAAACCAGAATAGAGTTTCGAACCAGTCCATATTTTTGCTCTATCCAATATACCATGCGCCTTAAGAACGCACACGGAAATAGGCTGCGCGATGGTTGGAGCAAAACTCTGGACTGGATCGGGTGAGGACTGGATTGGGAGAACGCTGGCACGACCTCAGTCTCTGGTCCTGAGTTCCACAGCGAGCTCGGAGGCGCAGGGCTGGGGTGATGTGTAGGCGGAGACGGTGGAGCTGTGTGCCCGGGAGTCTCTCGGACTCTCACCGGGGAAGTGAGGGTGTGATGCTGTAGGAGAGCGGGCTCGTATCGCCAGGCAGCGAGGAAACACACGCAGAGGTGACTTTCACGGCTGCCGGGACGCGTCGCTGCGCCTGGCCATGAAGGAGGATCTTTTGAGTTACTGCGTGATGGCAACGCGCTCTTAAAGTTCTCCTCATCTTCAGAGCTCGCTCGCTGCGATGGCCTCGGCTCCGGGGACTCAGCACGAGACGAGGAAATTCACGCGTGGGCTGAGCAAACCGGGCACCGCCGCGGAGCTCCGGCAGAGCGTCTCGGAGGTGGTCAGAACCTCCGTACTCGTGGTGAGTGCGTCCTCTACCTGCACTTCTGTCAGGACAGTTAATTCTGTAGTCTAATAAAGTCTCGTATCTTCCGCGACTTAATTTATTCATTATAATAATTATTCATTTTTAACTAGAGTGATAACTTTTCCACGCTTGTGCAGCCCGTTCAAATGTAGGGCGACCCTGGCTGGAAAGCAGGCTGAAAATTAGGACACCGAGCCTGTCATTACAATCCAGAACTGCTCACGTTTGCACCACTTTTTATAGTGTCTTAAGTTCGATTTCTTTCTTTATAAGTGAAGATAAATGTACATTTTCTCTGAACTTGTAACCTAAAAGGGAAACGACACCTGCAGGGAGGAGGAGGGCTAGCGCGATGGGGAGTGGAAAATTGGAATAAACTTCACAGGACTTCAGGGGGAGATACACTATATGGCAAAAGTAATGGGACGCCTGACCAATACAACAAGAGGGACTTTAATGACATTGCGTTCAAATACATGGACTTTAATATGGAGTTGGTCCCTTTTGCAGCTATAACAGCTTCCAGTCTTCTTGGAAGGCTTTCCACAATATCTTGGAGTTTCTGTGGGAATTTGTGCCCATTCATTCTGTAGAGCATTTATGAGTTCAGGCGCTGATTTTGGATGAGAAGACCTGTCTCGCAGTCTCCTTTCCAGTTCATCCCAAGGTGTTTGATGGGGTTGAGGTCAGGACTCTGTGTGGGCCAGTCAAGTTCTTCCATACCGAACACATCCAACCATGTCTTTATGGAGCTTGCTTTGTGTACAGGGGCACAGTCATGCTGGAACAGAAAAGGTTCTTCTTCCTACTGTGTCCACAAAGTTGGAAGCATGGCGTTGTTCAAAATGTCTTGGTATGCTGAAGCATTAAGGTTGTGCTTCACGGAAAGTGAAGGGACCTAGCCCAAACCCTGAAAATCAGGGGTGTCCCAATACTTTTGTCCATATCAAGTACACGAAGAGCAAGTGTGTGGCAGAGAACACCGTGTTAAAGCACACATGGTAAATTCATTAATGGCTTTAATGCATTTAAAAAGGGGGGGGAAGGGTTGCACCAACTTTATTTTAAGGACTATATAATTTTAAAATCATTTCCCAGATCCAGATTAAACCTAAGCCTGAAACATTTCTTATGGCGAGTCACCACTGGCACTGCAAACAGGTCCAAAACTAGACCTGAGCCATGTACAGGAAACCAGCCCTCAGATTTTAAACTACAGAAGTTAACTTACAACTACATTACAACTGTATGTAAATCATATCGAGGGTCCTTAAGCTCAGCTTGTTTTATTATGTGGTGATAGATCCTGATTAGAGATGGGGAATACAAAAATATTTATGAATATCTTATGAATATCAGTTCTGTCACATTACATTGTGCTTTTTTTGAGCATATCTTTAAATTGTCTGTACTTAAAGAATGCTTACCATCTATATATTTGCATAGTTTCTTCTTTTTAACTGGATCTAGTTTGTGAAAGGTTGTTTTCATTTTTATTAATAGTTTTGGATTGCTTTTTTTTTAACTAAAGTCTCTTGTTGTCTGCTTCCACTGACAAAAAAGATTTGATTTGCTTTTGAAGCATGGAGTGTATAATGAACATGGTTTGAAGTATCATAATAGTCTTTCGCTCTATTGCCCACTCCTAATTATGATATTTGCTTGTCTATTCAGACTAAAAGAGAATCATGAAATTTTAGGTACCTGGGCTCTGTTAGTGTGACCGTCTGTCTCTTCGTCACTTACCAAGTCACGAGCTGCAGACTTTGGAATGGGTTGGACTGTCAGAAATTTTTCACTGAGACTAAGCTTTGTGTGTGTGTGTATGTGTGAGCGCGTTGGAATCAGGTGAAAGTGGAAAATGAGACCCTCTGGTGAAGTAATTATGTCATTATACCGAACCCACCGCTTCTCTTGGAGATTTCAGATTGCATTACTTCATCTTGGAGATCAGGAAATGGTGATGTGGAAATTTAGATCATTAGGATGTCTGATTGCTGATTACCTGCCTTTGAAATAATAACGGGAAATTCCGTTTTGAATGGTGATAGTACTGTAAAAACCATCAGAAGTCTGAAACTGGGCTTGCAACTTTTATTTGATTCTCCTGGAATTATTTCTTGTGGTCAGCAGAAGTTTGACCTAGTCATAAGAAAGAGGAGGTCAGTGAATCGCTTGCTCGTACCTTGGATGAGCTTACAGTAATGATCTCTCCAGCAGAACTGCAGGACCTTTGTCACTTCTCATAAAACCTGGTATTTTCGCTGCACTGTGTGCTGGTCTGAGTGCTGTGCTGCTTTTGTTCAATGAGTCAATAAATGATTTTAGTGCATTAGGCACTGAACTAATGTTACCATGGATACCTGGAGCCCAGGGATTAGAATCTGAATTTGCGTGTTTGACATCAGTTAAGCTTTGCATCTCATGTCCGAACATTTTTGAAAGCTTTAGGTACACGGAAATGCGCTGGTTTTACAAAAGGATCCGGTCAGCCCTTCTCATTAGTGACTTCAGCTACTTTACTCTGCACACACTGCAAACACAAGAGTTCGGTTCTGCACACATAGCTTGCAAAATCTCTAAAGAAAAGCATTGCCAAAAGGCCACCATGACCAATGTAAAGTGTCAGCTTGAGAGCTATTGCTTTTGCAAAATCTCCTACAGTCTCTGGAGAGTATATTTCAGGTAAGTTGGATCAAAACATCAGTACTGTAGCAAAGACAAGACATACTGCAGTGAAGATGTGATTTTACTGAAGATCTGATTTTAAGCATTGGATGAGCAGGTGTGGACAAGCTTCTATACATGTAGTGTGTACAGATGGACACGATCTTTTTTAACTTAAGTTCACATTAACATTAGTGCAATCTTTTAACATCTGCTAAAGCATCTCAATGGTGGTGGAGCCTAGTAGGTAGGATACTTGCCTCTGGACCATGGGTTCGAATCCTACCTTCAGCACCACCTCTGGGTTCCTGAGCAAGACCCGTAACCCCAAGTTGCTCCAGGGAGACTGTCCCCTGTGGTTAGGGAATGGAAGATGCTTTGAATAGAACCGTCTGCTAAATGCCGTAAATGTAAATGCTGGTGTCATATGTCAAATCATGAAAACAGTAAATACTAAACAAATTGTTTTTACCAGTTAAATATGCAAAAACGGACCGTAAGAACTGGGAAAACATGGTAGGTTTTGAAATGTTAACAGTGTTT
>JBBJLS010000109.1:3286351-3306542 GCA_037577275.1 Bryconaethiops microstoma | reverse complement strand
CGGTTCTACTCCACATTATGGCAAGAACCACTTAACTAAGTAAAAAGAAACAACAGTCCGTCATTACCTTATTACAATACATATTCTGGTTTGTTTAACTCTTTTTTTGTTTACTGCATAATTCCATGTGTTCTTTCATCATTTTGTTTGTTTTTCATATTAATCTTCAAAACATTGAATGAGAAGGTGTGTCCAAACTTTTGACTAGTAGTGTGTAAATACATATATATATATATATGGGGATTGACATAAGTGGTATGCAAGTACAAATTGGCGTATGTGGTACACAAATTTGAGTGTACCACATCCCGAGACACGACCGAGGCACAGACCTCTGCGCGCACACCAAACCCTCCCCAATCGAATTTGAAAATAAGAGGTTAGCAATTTACACTGCAGTGGAAACTACTACAATGCAATAGAATGTTTAGTTCAGAGGTGGGAAGTGACAAAATAAAAGCTCTACTATAGTCAAATATGCACAATGTGGTCAATTGTATTCCTGAATACTATGATTGCTGTGTCCCCTGCAAAATTATGTTAAGATAATATAAAGATCGTCACACTTACCTGATTAAATGGATTACTTTACACTGTTGCTCAACTCTCCGCACCACACATTGTTTCCTCCCTTATCCACTCTCTCTTTCTGCTCCCCCGATTGTATTTAATGCAAAGAGAACTTGTAAGTTGAAGGAAACCCCTTTCAAATCAGTCTATCAGTTCTTTTTTTCATCTAGAGGTGGCAGCAGAGTCCATTCCTCAAACCCACTGGAAATCAGCCTCAGCTTGTTTTGAGGCTGTAACTGGGAGTTGTGGTGTGTACTGGTGGCTGAGAGAGTCTCTTATGCTGTTGTGCTTATGTGGCTGTATTTTCTGTCTCTTATTCTCTCACTCTGTTTGCCTTCCCCCCAGCTGAAGCTTAGGGCACATGTTGTTTAATTGCTCTATATTTTCCATTTCCCCCCCTTTGTAGTGATCATTACCATATGTGTTTGGGTGAAAGTGTGTACAAATGTCCAGTCATGTCTGTGCCGTTTTTGTCCTGAAATGTGATTTCTCTCTGTGTAAGAGCTTTTCTTTTATTAATCTTGTCTACTGATATTTTCTCTGGCTTACATAGATGCATTGCTGCAGTTATAGTTAGTAAGTGTCCTTTCTTGTTTGTGACTGTGTGTTAAAGCATAAGAAAACGATGTAATAGTATGACGTCTCTCCTCTCTGTCGTTCATGCACTTGTGTGTGGTTTATAGAGTGGGAGAGAAAGAGATGTATCATTCCAGTGTCTGCCTGATGTCAGCACCCCTGTGGTTATGTCCAGCTCTGAAATGAAATCCAGATTCGGACCAAAACAATGTGCCCAGAACTCCAGACCTCACCTCCTGGAAGTGAGAATGAGGCAGTCAAACATTGGTCTCCAAGGCAACATGACCTTTATTAGTGCAGAGAAGAAGCATGTGCAACCCATAAGAATACACTATAGGATATAGAGAGGGGGTGAGGGCGTGGGCTTTATTTTTCTTAACCCCTTACACTCTAAGGGCCTTCAGTCTCAATCTCAAGTGAGGGACTTCAGTTCCTCACTCCCATAACTACATACAGTATCTTGCACATTGCTTTCACAGTATACTTGATAAATCATTCATAGTAACTGGATCATTTATGGTAGTCAATGATCTACAAACATTACACAATGGTTTCAATTTCAGAAAACAGCATTTTTCTCAGTGTCCTGTAAAAGTCAAGACTGTTGAGTAAGATTTTTTTCTTGACTTTTCTCTTACACCAGTGGTCTGTAAGTATGCGCATGTAGTTATTTTGGATCCCACAACATGCACCAGCCATGCCTGCAAGATCTGGTGATAAATAGGCCCGTCATTCCTTTTTATCGAACGATAACTTGCCATGTAAATAATTGTAATGAATTGTTTTTCTGAAACACGGCATTAATCGTTGTGTTGGGAAAGATAAGAGACTGAGAACTCATGATAACTAACTTAATTTTACAACCCCAAATAAGAAAAAAACAGTTCTTCTTAAATTTACTTTGATTTCATTTTCATTTCAGACAGCATGAACCCACGACATTTCATGTTTTTTTCTGGTCAATTGAATTTCAGTTGTTGATATACGTCCATGCCTGCATTTCAGGCCTGGAACGCAAAAGTTGGGAGAGTAAAGCATTTACCACTTTATAATGTTAACGTTTCTTCTCACAACACCTAACAGTTGTTTTGGAGTGTACCAAGCAATGAAGCATTTCAGGCTTTATTTTGTCCCATTCTTCCTGTAAACATAATTTAAAGATGTGCAGTTTTACAGGGTCATTGTTGTCACATGGCCAGTCCACTAGCAGTGCCCTCTTCTTCCACAGCCATGCCTTTGTTGAAAAATGCAAGGATGTCCCTGGAAAAGATGTCATCTTGACGGCAGCATATGTTGCTCTAAAATCTCCACGTACTTTTTTGCATTAATGCTATACCATCACAGAAGCATAAATGACCTTTTCCAAGGGCACTGACACAACCCCCTACCCTGACAGACCTACAGGTTTTTTTTCTTCTTTTTTTGCGAAGTTAAATTTTAAGTGGAATTTAGTGTAAGTGTAAAGTGGCCTTTTGTCACGCATGAAGGCACCACAGCACAGCAGAGTACGGAGTGTGAAATTGTTCTCTGCCCATTCACCAAGAGGCCCATTCACCAAGTGGGCGGCTGACGATGCAGTGTGTGAGGACAGGACCTTGCTCAAGGGTAGCTCAGGACTGCCAATGGCAGCACTGGGATTCGAACATACAAATCTTGCGTTTACAGGAGTAGACCACTATCCACCAGACTCCACACTGGTGTTTGAACCCAGAACACTCACTTTTCAACTAGTTAACCACGCAGACACAAAGGGGTTACATTTGTGAGCGTAACTCCATATTGTAGAGCATGCCCAAGGTGTGCCCAAGGAATCCTAGGCCCAAATGGATATATGAGCTATTGAGCGATGGCGATTCTTGATGCAAAGCTGTCTGAGATCTGAGGGATCTGAGATCACGGGTTTTCAGACTTGTGCCCTTGCCCATCTTGGAATCGTATAATAGTATTAGGCACTGTATGTAGGCGGAGAAATATGCACATTTCTTCCAATCTTTCTCTGAGGAACATTGTTTGCAAACATTTTAAAACTTTTCTCACCATTTCTAGACAAGCTGGAGATCCTCTGCCAGTTTTTGTTCTTCAAAGAGTCAGCTTTTCGTGGATACTGCTTTCGTACCAAATCTTGATTACAATCACCTGTTCACGTCACGTCATTATTTATTTATTTATTGTCCTCATTATTAGACCTTTTTTGGAATGTGCTGCAGGCCTGAATGTAGGAATGGGTGTATGTCAACAAATTAAGTAAAGGTGACCTGAAAAAGAACATGAAATATCTTGGGTTCATGCTGCCTGCAATGAAAGTCCGAGTAAATTTAAGAATAGCTGTGTTTTTTTTTCCCTACTGCCCCAACTTTTTCCGATTTGGGGTCGTAACTACCTGGCTGAATAGTGTTAATGAACCGATGAGCTTCACACCTGGCCTCAGTATTTTCCGTATAACTTAAGCGTCCTGATGATTCAAGTAAATTGTGTAATTATGCTTCATGGTTTCCCTCACAAATCTATAGCTGAATTCCAGAATTAAATTTCATTGGAAATGCATTGTTTTTGTAATATGTAAGGTGTGTGGATGTGTCCTTCTTCAGCAGGGGCCCACAAGGAACGTACATGAACCGCTAGAGGTAAAACGAACATATATCTGTGTTAACAGCTTTCAGAAAAAGAGGTGAAAGATTATTCTAAGCTGCAGTAGACTGTATTCCTGCTTTTCACTGTTGATATACTGCCTTAATTGTTATTCTAATTATTTGTAAAGTGTAAGAGACTGACAACTCGTTGTACACTTAGTTCATCTTCTGTGGTCGAAATTTTGGTGCATTCTTACTTGGAATCCTTCAACTGACAAAGGACAAGGTTGAGCTCAAATAATCATTACTCATTGCTTCCGTCTAAATGTTCAACAGCAGAAAGAGTTTAATAATGAGAAGCCCTTTGTCCTACAGATGAGAATGAAGCTGTGTCCACTCTGAAAACATTGTGCAGGCCACTGTTCTAGAGAGCCATGAGATTGTTGAAGGCAAAGGTTCTATATAGAACTGTGAACACTCAAAGAACCAGTGAAATGCATGACTGCTTCTTTGCTTTTTCTCTGTAATAGAAAACCTGTTGCAAATGGTTCTTTAAAGAATCATTTTAAAATGGCTCTAGATAGCACTCAAAAGGGTTTCAGTTCAAAGTCGGAAGACTTTTTTGGTACCATACAGAACTATCTGTAGGAATCCTACTTTCTGAAATATCCAGTCTACATTTATGTACTTGCCACTTCTCTATGGAGTGTCCAAACCTACGAACCCACAGATCTGATATCAACCTTTCGTCTTCGTGGGTAAATGTAGCCCTGAGACTCTGGATCTGACCAAATCTAATTTGTGCATTGCAGCCTAGAATCTAAAAATAGCTTTCTGGATCTACTGTATTTGTCCTGGTCTCATTAATTTATCTAATTCAGAGTTTATTAATGCAGGTCTTGTCTAGTCATGACAAGATGACTCTGAATTTAAATCTACCATTTGAATGTCCAGATACATTTTGCCTTTATTTTTCATCAAAAACTGGGGTTGTTGTAATTACTCATTCTCTTTGAAGCCACCAAGTATAATATTTTCATATCAAAGTATATCCTCGAGACAAGTAATTGGGCTGCGGGAGAGCGAGAGCCCGAAAAGCATAAAATGAAGAACAGATCGTTTTGATCTCTTTGTCTTTTTGTATGTGAGATGACATGTACTCCAAGGATCTGTGCGTGTGTGTGTGTGTGTGTGTGTGTGTGTGTGAGAGAGAGAGAGAGAGAGAGAGAGAGAGAGAGAGAGAGATATTTTATTTAGGTAATATGCCAGTGTAAAATGCCAACAGCAATGAACGCTGTTAGTTTGTGTTGGTCGTTGTAAGACTAATGCATTCAGTGGTCAGTCCTATGGGAACTGCCCTAGACATTTTAAACACAACTTGCAGAACTGCTTTACCACATTGCTGTTTAGATAAAGAGTTTAAATTCACGTACAAACCACATTACATATACATTTAAGCCAGCATTTATCAGACATGTTTTATGGGGAACCCCTACTTTTTTAAAATAAGTTTTATACTGTGTTTATTGCATATACTGTATTGATGAATGTGTATGTATACTAGGGCTGCAAATATCGAATATTTTTGGAATCGAGTATTCTCTCCATTTTTTCCCAGCGATTAAATGAGGAATCGGATAAATCATACTTTTCTGTTTTTAAACAACTATATCAATAGTGTGTTATGCAACATGAAAGGCCTCTTAAAATGAGCGAGGACTTTCCGAGCCGCGTTGATCCATGGGGCAAGCACTCAGCCACATGCCGACAGGTCTCCAGGGGACCTTTCCAACGAGACCAAGCATGAAGCTCTCCTCTCCGGAGAACCGGAGTAACGGGCACGCGAACCTCCGTACTCCGTGCGGCGTTGCTCCATTGGGCAAGCGCTCAGCCGTACCAAGCTCCACAGGCTGATAGGTCTCTGTGAGACCTTTCCAACAAGCCGTGGTTCGCCCTTCTAGCCCACGGGGATCCGGAGTTATTAGCCAGAAACCTCCCCCATTGATCTCTATGGAGGGTGAAAAAAGCGGCGTGCGCCTTTAAATGCGCTGCCAAGTTCAGATCCGGCTGTCACAGAGCATTTTGACCCGTAGCTCAACCACAGAAACACCTACCGCCGTGTTTCTCTGGTCCGCAGAGAACCGGCGCGACTATCCTGGGAGCTCGAAAATCCCGTGAGGTCCGCGGGGCAAGCACACTGGCGCTTCAAACTCTACAAGCTGATAGGTCCTTTTACAAATAATTACAAATACTTTACGTTGTAAAAAGCGCTAGCGTTCATATCAGTTAGCAATCGTAAAAATACGTTACCTTGTAGAGGCTCCAAACCCGCTTGGAGAAGTAAAATTCACTTGAGCATGTTTTCGGTTCAGGTGCTGCAGCATTGACGATGTACTGTTGTGGTCCGTTTTACAGTGTATACAGTAAAATGGTCCCACACTTTAGACATTTTCTGCCTTTTACACACATCTTCATTTCCCGCCATTTTCATAGAGAGCAAAATAAACGCGCTGTTTTGAATCTTTGAAATGCGCGGCAGTTACAACAGTCCGTGTGAAACAGTGATACCGGAGCTGCACAGTAGTCTACAAAGCGGGAGTGATACGATAGCAGAGACATTTTAAATAGATGGACTGTGGTGACATAAATTAAATGGAGAAAGAATTTGCCTCGAACATTTTTTGTAATCGAATTATTCGAGGTACTCGAATAATCGTTTCAGCCCTAATGTATACATATCTTATTCATCCTATAGCAAATTAATCTACACATTCATAGAGAAGTTATAGGATGTGTTCAAGCTCAGATCGCTTTTTGAAGGCGTATGTGAATCCTAATGGCACAGTAACAAAACAGCTTGACTCTAAAGAACTTAGACACGTTGGAAAATGGTCTTATAAAAACTAATTATGACTGTTTTTGGTACATAAGAAGACACTTTCAGGTGAAAATCCCACAATGCTGCTCTCATATTTTTAAATTATATTACAGACTTTACAAACTGCAGCTGATGCACCCCAGCTCTAGTATATTACCATCATCCCTGCAGAAACCTTAAGGGTACACATCTTGTCAAAAATACCAGTTTCTCTAATGACTTAGGTTTGTAGTTGAATTTAGAAATGAGATAAAAAGCATTTGTTACATTAGTTACATTAGTATGTGTAGTACCGAAGTCCGAAGATGAGCGCACACCCATGCAGTCTTACTCGTATGCACACTCTTACGCATTCCACCGCAACACTCAGACTCTCTTGCTTCTCAACATCTCGTCATCCCTGTTTTACTGAATCATCCTGTCTGAAGTAGGTGAATGTGTCAGTTTCACATTCAGTTCATACTGAAATATTAATACGGAGGCATGCACGAGAGGTTTGTGTGTGTGTGTGTGTGCGTGTGTGTGTGTGTGCGTGTGTGTTAGTTTGTAGTTTTCATGAGTGTATACTTTTTAATCTTAAGCTCGATCGCCCATGTCCAAATGTATCAGCTCAACCACACCGTCCCACTTCAGATGTGTGTGCATGTGTCGAAGTGTGTGTGCCTCAACCATTTTGTGAATGTACATTGCTCAGTTGACGTTTCTGTACTGTCAGATTTAGGTCAGGGAGCACAAGAGAGCAGTGTTAGAAGGAGAGTACAAGAGAGATGGATGGAATAGAGAGACAGAGTGAGAGAAAGAGAGAGAGTGAGCATTCACAGCAGAGGAGTAGACGCCCAGTAGTCTGAGGAAGCAGCTCATCACTCTCTCCTCTTCTTTTCCTCACTCTCTCTCTCTCTCATCCCTGACTGGACTAAGCCTTATGTCTCTTATCTGCAAGGCAGCATTGACACTGGACCATAACTAGTGCTTGGACTAGAACTATCTCAGGCTAACACACACTCTTCTGCACAGCTGGATAGGACTGAGAAATTTGATGTGTGACTCAACAAGATGCCTTCGTGAAGACCGTGTCCATGTGGACGGTTCTCTCCCGGTTCTTTTGGCTGGCTCATGGATAGAAGTGGCCTAGGATGGAGAATATTTAAACCTCTATAAGTTGGACAGCCTCTGGAACAGTGAAAGAAGGTCTGGAGGAGCCCCAGGAGAGATGCAAAACTAGAAATGTCATCAGAGAGCTAATAGTGTTGGATTATTTAGCTTGCTTGGGGAAACTCGGGTGACTGTATGTGAATGAGCGATGGGGTGTGCAGCAAGCGTGATGCTATTGGAAGGCTTGCGGACTTTACTGGACAGGAACTGTGTCTATGTGTGTAAACCAGAGCTGGAGGCAGCAGTGCTAGTAGAGGATCCGCACTCAGAAAGCTGCAGAGAATCACTGGCAGTAACATCACCATCAGAACTGGTAACTGTGTGTGTGCGTGTGAATATCCCTGAATCAAATTACACAGTTTCCACATGGATAAAATATTACATTGATGTAATTATAACTAAGTTTTCATGCAGTATTTCATTAATGTGTAAATCATTTACTCTAATAAGTGTTATTTTGTGTTTGTGTGCTTGTGGACAAAAAATGTGATGTGTTGAGTTTTATGCGTTTTCAAATGCGTGCTTTCACATACACGTAAAATATAATCTAGCAAGTATTTTGAGGAGTATTCTGCTGGGCTTTTTTTTGTCTGTATGTTTATTGGCCTTCATTTTCCACACAGGGTCTAATCAATCATGGACAGTTCATGAATGTAAAGCTTGCAGCAGACATTTAAGTGGACAGTTCTGTACTTTGTATGTTGTAGGTTCACTGTGAATAGCTCAGTAAAGCCCAACTCAGAATATTTTTGAGCGGTCTGTTAAAACCTGTTAGCTGTCTACCAGACGTGCATCAGTGAGATTCCTCTCTTTCAGTAATGACTTGAGTGCTAACAGCGCCCCCTTGAGGAAAATCTTCAACCTCCCAAACACAGCTTTATGATGACCCGCATATTCCAGTTGTCATTCAGAAAAACCAAGAAGCTATTTGAGAGCATACATTTTAATCTGTTAGTTTTAAAACCAAGCAATAGATTTTAACTGACAAATTGTGACATACCTAAAACTATATCAAATATACTACAATGTAATTGACGAAATAAGTGACAAATAGAGATGTTGTAGTGAAGTATTGTGGATTAGTCATGTAGAAATTACATACACATTTGGATCAGACAAATTTGGTGCATTCTTAATTTTAGTACACAAACACAGAAAGAAAGTAATGTGTGTGCAGGGATGTTTGTATAGTATATAGCACATGCCATACAAAGAGGATGAGTTGTTAAAAACTGCTGCTGATGTTAGGCCTTTTAAAGTATTACTCAGCATTATGTGTCTTAAAGTGGCACCCTGCTGAGAGCTTGCATTTTTTAAGGTAATGTGGTCTTTGGTGTGTGCTAGTGGGTGGACTACATGTAGAAAATGTGTAGGATACAGACAGCAACTCAATAGTAAGTGTCTGCAAGTGTCTGCGTGTGTGTGTGTGTGTGTGTGTGTGTGTGTGTGTGTGTACTATTAGTGCAAGTTCAGCAGCAGCCTCTAAATTATGCAGTACTTTTCAAGCCTTGTTGTCTGGGGATTCTTCAAGGTTTGTATTAGTGAAATAGTGTATTAATGTATTTTTGAAAACCAAGTGATTTGCATGGAGATTTTCCTTCTTTTAAACACTAATTTCTATATCCACAGCTACTGTATGTTATCATCACGTCTAGTAGAAGACAAACACCACACATTAAGAGGATATGCTTTACTGTGATTAAGAAATAATTTTCTTCATTCAGTGTGCATCTGTACCATTACTGGTCAATATTTTAGTTATCTCAGGTCAGAGTGTAGGGAGAATGGATAAAAAGCGAGAGAGAGAGAGGAAGGGTGAAATATAATGACAAAAGCAGATTAACAGCATCTCCTTGCACACGGCATTACCTCACTGACCTCTTAGCTCTGAGAAATAGATCAATTCTTGAGTGAACACAGGCCATTTGGTTTTCCATAGCACTGGAAACTTCATCGGCCAATCAGTGACGTTAAGGCCTTTCTCCTTTTATTAGTTCTGCAGTGTATGAAAATAACATGTCACTAATATCACATTTTGATCCTCCTCTCTAGCTCATCTACAAATGCTTTTATTGTTAACACACTTTATGCTGAAAATGTGAGGTGAATTTGTCAAAAGAAACGCAAAGGGTTTCTGAAAATATGTCCTTAAAATCATTCCATATTATTTCATATTATTTGATTACCTGCTCAAGCCGCAATCAGTTCTTCATTACGGTGGTTTGGCACACAGTATGACTTAATTTGACCTATGGAAAAGAAAAAAACATCAACATGTAGCCAAACACTACAGGCAACCTTTTTAGACACCAGAGTCTGTTTTTACCAACCATACCAGGATTATGTACTTAGAATCCTAAGTATGGTCGTAAATACGGAGGAATCTAATCCAAGGTTATTCCTCCCAGACCCTGCGTTGTCTAGGTTGTCCGTAGCGACTGTTATTCATTTTTATAGCTCACATTAATTTGTACTGAACCATCTACAGATATGCAACCTCACTGTGCTTTCATGCTTTCTGTCATTTAGGTCTATACATCAACCAGCAAAGCAGCCCACAGCACTTAACAGCACATACATATACTGTTCTATTACATTTACTTCTATTTGTGATGTTTGTAATATTTTAGTTGAAATATACTTTTTTCTGTTTCTGTTTATTTACATTTTTATTATTCTTCGCGTAGTCGTATGGATCAGCTCAGGGGCACATTTCACTACATGTTGTACTTTTACAATTATGCATATGACAAATAAAGAATCTTGAAAACTGAATCTAGAGAAGAACAGGATGCGGCTTAGTTTTGGGATGTGTTTGCAAAAACGATTTGGGTAACTATTGACTTCTAGTGTTTGTTAGTAATGTTAGTTTCGTGGCACCAGTTTTAAGTCAAGCCATGCAGATGATCATTTCAACCATTTACACAGTACACAGAGAAATGAAACATATTTTGACCAGGACCAGCACAAAACTACACAAGACTATATAAGAAGAGACAGGACAGAACTACACAGATGCAAAAAGAAAACCACAAGAGTGCACTATTCAATAGTACTCGACAGGACAGCATAAAACAAACAATGGTGTGTATATATTATTGTGTCAGAGACAGTATTCTAGTAGAATAATCAAATGTAAAAAAATGATGGGGTGGGGATAAAAAGAACAAGTTATTGTGCAAAAATTGGATAAGAAGTTAACATTATATTAATTAAGGGAAGGCTATGATGTGAGTTTGTTTGTCGGGGGCACAGGGTATGATACTTGGTTTTGGGGGAAGTTTAGAGGTATGATGTCCTGGGAGAAGAAACTGTTTGCCATTCAGGCACTGAAGCCCCATAAGCTACAGAATCTTTTGTGAGATGGTAGGAGGGAAAGAGAGTGTTGTGGGTGAATGGATTCATCCAGTTCTAGTATTTTTGTGGGTTGTGTAGATGTGCTCAACTATAGAAGCAAAATTTAGACTCTGTACATTTGATTTTTTTTACAAACCATCCCTTTAACTGTGTACCTGTGCTTTTGTAGATAACGAGTAATCCACAGGTTCTCACTATCAGCCAGTATCATTGGCCAGCCTGTGTATTGGTCAGGACCTAATAAACACAGCTGATTTAGCTTAACTTCCACTGCTCTGTATGATACTGCAAGTCTCCTATATCATACATTATCCGGGCTCCTCCCTGTAGCTGCTGTCTCCAAAGACGTCATAATGCGCTGAAAGACGTGCTCTCAGGCTGCCAGCTGTGTTCTGGTGCTCCAAGGGAACTGGCCTTGGTTCAGGTCCATCCATGAAGCTCCCAATGTGGGCTGGGTGTGTAGGATGATGAGGGGGACATGAATGTTTTCGCTCAAGTGTGTGGACCCCACCCTGGCTCTGTGCCAAAGAGGCTTGTCAGGAGCCTCCCTGATCATTACATCAGCCTGAGCAATTACACAACTCATCAGAGCTATTGCTATACAAGCCTGGGGTAGAGCTAGAGTGGGCTACAGCATGTTCTTGTTTTCATGGATGGACATCTGGTTCATACTGGCTTCATCGATTGTTGTTCGTATGAACAGCCATTGCTGTCATGAAGAAATCCATGTCCACACAGCTTGTTCTGGCAGATGTACAGTGATGTATGTTGTTGACTGCAGCCTTAGAAGTGACCACAGTGTTTGGGTTTGCGTCTTTATCTCTCAGAGTTTTGACGTTCAGAAATAGAGGTTCCAGACGCTAAACATTATCTCTGTTCCTGCTTCCTTTTCCTCTGTCTGAAAGATGGAGGGAGGGTTAATGGATGAAGCGTCTGACTGTCAAGTGACCTTTTAGGAATATGCCACAGCGCTGAATGGGAGCAGATAAGCTGGATGTGTGTATGCAGATCTGTGTGTGAGTGTGTGTGGGTTGTCCCGCTGTGTAATCCATCTGAAAAAGAAGCAACTAGTTTTTATTAAGAATAATTTTGAGATAAGTGAAAAGCCAACAACAAAAGACATTTCTTTCAGAAAGAAACCCAAGTATAGTTTTTATTAGGGATTAGCAATAAACTGTAATATCAAAGCACATTAAAGGAGGTTTATTCTAGTGTGTTCTTGAGGTATTTCTTATGCCCGGAGGTACCCTTATCGCATTCATGCACCAAAACCACTTTTTTTCATTTTCAAACCTCAAACCTAGATTGAAAATTAAACAGGCTGTTTTTGTTCCTGTGTCTTTAAGACATATATATTTATGAGTATGTTCTTCTCCATGAATGGGCTTGTTAAGTTGCTATAGGCCGATCAGGCAGATACATGTAAATGTTTTTGCTTGTTGGTTTCCTTATATAGAGTATATGGACTGAGGAGTGAATGGTACCTTTTGAAATATTCTGCATTTACTTTATTGTATCAAACTCTAGTTTCAAGGTGATATAGTGTATTTGATACTTTAATGAGTATTTAGAGTAATGAGAATTTAGAGTATATAGAGTATGGTATTTTCTTCATACTGCCCATTAGGCGTCATACTCCCCATGGATCATGAACAATTTTGATTTCTTCACACCATGGATCATGAACAATTTTGATTTCTTCACACCATGGATCATGAACAATTTTGATTTCTTCATACCAAATGGACCATTTTTTTTAGTCTTTTTTAAACTTTAAGCTCACAGTGTATGGGCTAAATGAAATTTCCAGGACTTTATAACCACACACTATTATGTTTTCTTTTTTTGGGGCCAAACTCACATGTTAAATTCTTAACTGAAACATCATCAGCAAAAAGGGAGTAAAATGAAAAAAATATTTTGGTACAATACACAACATGTATTGTGAATTTTTGACGTATGGACAAAAACCGCTAAACTCTAAAATAAACAGCGCTCCGCACTATATCCATTGAAACATGGCTGATTGTGCTCCGCCTGTGATGAATGCGTGAAGTTGGTCCGTGTTCATTAAGCTCTAATGATCCAATGATATGCTCAGAAAGCGTATTGAGACTTGTTGTGGCATAGTTTATCGCAGTAATGTCAAATATTGTCTTACTGGCCAGTTCTAACATGAAATGTGCTTAATTATATTACTACATTTTGATACAGTCTTGTCAGCAGTTTTCAAACAGAGAGAGTGCACGCATCTTGGTAATATTATTTATGTCATAAAAAAGGCAGACCTACCAAAATCAAAATAATACATGGGCTGATTTTGTTTGGAAAAAAATCTGTCGGTTCCAATCGAGCGTCACCATTATTTGAACTTGCAGTGTATCAACAATAGGAAAAATCTGCTGTTGTTCTGAACTGTGAACCCACGATATGCTCAGAAAAGTTCATCATAATGTAATTTGTAATAACAAAAACAGATTACCATGCCGCTCTCCCTCCTCATTTAGACTAATTTGTATGATGTGATATCATTAGTTCATAGCTCTTGTGTCATTTTGTTGGCAAAGATTGGGACTTTCCATTGTTTTTCTCTCCCTCTCTTTTGGTTCTTCTTCGCCAGACGACCTTTCCTAAAAGTCTGGCCTCCTCGCAGTCACCTTTGCGCTCTGTGATGGAGTGACACACACTCTCCTCTGTAACTGTGTCTGAACTGATATGTTGGAAACATAGTCTGTATCTGCGCACCACTGGGCCATATGCCGCGATAAAGCAACAATGGCGCATGCATGCACATGCATACACTCCCTCGCACCCCCTTGACTAATACACACTCACTCCCTCACACAAGAACAGCTGTGTGAAGGAGTGGTCACCTCATACTGCTGAGAGAAATCAGAGGCGGGGCGGGGGGGTGGGTAAGGGGCTGTGATTTGAGTCAACAGACAGAACTCCACATGTTGAACTTCTGAGAGATTGGGTGAGTGAGCTTGAGAGAGTGAGTGTGTGTGAGAGAGAGAGAGAGAGAGAGATTGTATGTAGAAGGCAGTGCTAGGCAGAGGCTGGGCGTATGCTGTAGCTGAAGCTATGTGCTGGATGACTGGTGCTGTCTAGCTCATTTTCACTCACACAGCCCCACTGACACACACAAAAACAGCTGTCACACACGGACTGAACCATGCAAGCCAGGGGGGCTCGCTCCCCCCGTAAGGAGGCAGCTTGTGAGCCGGCCCAGCATGGCAGAAGCCTGGGGGAGATGGAGGTGGACGGGGAGCCGGGGGCACCGACAGGGGTGAGTGGTCTGGGCACTCAACAACAGAACTTGACCAAACTGCAGCATAAAGTGTAGGCGTGTTCAGAAATGTAATACAGACTGGTGAAGTACCTTAAAAACCCCTTAAACCACAGGTTTATTGTTACTAATGTTGACACTCATAATGCAGTTGCTTTAAACTGTGAACTGATAATTACTTACATTAATATGACACACAATAGTTGCAGAAGAGCTTATAGTAGCTACTGAATGTTGAATGAATTAAAGTGTGGACCCACATACCCCCTGACAAGCAATTTGGCAATTTGAGCAATTATGTATTAATGATTGTCTGATGACCTATTATTAAGTACATACAGTTATTCTAACAACTATAATTATTCTAACAACTATAAACTAAACTGTAAGTTATGCATTTTTGAGAGTGAGTAGGTTTGGGCCATACTGGTCCTGTCGAATTGAATGGGTTTAACGGCCTTGTGATAATTGTCATTAGCGGGTATGCTGTGTTTGAGGGTATGCTAAGTATTTTTGCGTGTGTGTTGTTGAAGGACTCAAGTAGACATCCAGTCTGTTTTCTGAGCTTGAGTATCTGTCTACAAAAGAAGTCTGTATGTTTGAGTGCAGAAAGTGAGAAAGCAGAGCGAGTTGGATTTACAGTGCAATAAAATGAGCCTGGCTGTCCTTACATCACACACTTCACACTGCCAGGAGAAGAATGGCTCTTACAATACAATCATACAATGAAAATCATGACCTGAATGCCATTTATTCTCATTTTGTGTCGCATAGCGCGTTCAGATATTTTTATGGAGTTCTAAGGGCTTTCTTGTAAAGTCTCAGAAATGTTGTACATTGTTTTTGTTTGTTTGTTTTTTTTTGACATTTTTGTTTTTAGTTAAGTAATTTCAGTTTTTATAGTTTTTAAAGTATTGATTTTTTTTGTTGTTTTTTTAAACAGTAATCATTTCAGAAAGTATGTAATCATTGCAGTTTTCTGACCAATATTAAAACTGTTATTTACATTATACTATTTTCTTCAGTTAATCACCAGGCCTGTTTTTGTTTTTGTTTTTTACCAAGAAGACCAGCACATCTACTTTTTTCTGGAATGGAGCTTGAACACCAGACTTCCAGTTGTGGGATGTAATTAAAAGCACAGCTCTTGCTATTTGAAAATTGCACTCTTTCACATCGCAATTTTGATATTAAAATGATTCATCATTCCGCTATGGTGACAGCCCTACTCAAAAGTAGAATTTGAAGTTTAATACTAAACAAATTTGTAATGTACTATTTACTTAATAGATATTTTTAAGTCCATGGATGCCAGGAGCTGACCGTGAGGACAGTCATTTTAGTCAGCCAGAAAGTTACTCTAACCCAGCCCCTTTACTCAATGAGAGAAGAGACATATTTTTTACCCCAATCACCAGTTCCACCTGCTAGCTAGGTCTCTGTACTGTTGCTAATGTAACTTCATTGGACGGCTCAACACGCTTGGAGGAGAACACTCACTGCCAATTCAGCTAGTATCTTATTGACTGATGAAAGGAAGCCAGTTGTGCTGTGTTGCACTTCTGGCCACAGATCACTTACTCAATTCTTATTTTCCTTTTACAATTGTATTTTTACGTAATGTATATATAGTATATATTTTCTAAAAATACATTTCTATCCACCTTCTTCATGTGTATACTGTATTGTATTTTTTTCCCTTGGCCCATGTTGAGTATTGCACTTAAAAAAAAACCCCAAGACCAAAAGCTTAGGCACCCTTCTTCTTGCATAAATAAACCCCAGTGTCATGCGCATATAGTGTGTGTTTATGTGTGACGTGACTGCACAGGCTTAGCAAGCCTTTAATTGGATTCATATTGCATTCATTAGACGGTGTTTACGTTGGCTACGCGTGATCTGTATACTCTATGCTGCAGTCTAGTGGCTGCTGTCTAGCTTGGCCTGCTTACTGATACTTTAATACTTCAGCCAGATTGTGGTTTCATTTTAAAGGGCCAGTGAGGATATCATGCGTGCTCGCGAACAGTGTGATGATGTCACTCTCGTCATGCGAGGAGTGTGTGTTCACTGCATGAACTGTTCCGAGGTCTCATCCGCCCATGTGCTGTTGGAACGGCATTGACATTTAAGAAGCGTTTGAGTCGGTGAAGTGGTGAAAATGTAGAAAAGTTTAACGGTCACAGGTGTAGAATGTGTGTAAGCACTTGCCAGGCTTGGTGATGGACTGATTGTGTCTAGACTGATAGACGGATTTAGGCTGATGAGTGTTGTTGACGGTTGGGACTGGAGAGCAGATTGTCTCAGATTGCCTGTAAATGAATGCTGTTAACCCTCTTCGATGTTTTTCAGGCTTTAAACTTTTTTGAACCTATTTTTCCATTGATATGGTTCCATTTTTGTATGGAACTAGGCCAAGATGTTCTACACACAAAAACATCCATGTGCGCACATACACACAAACCCAGACAGCTGCAATTTGCATTAGACTATTGCTGTTTGTGGTTATAATAATAGCAAGAATACTTGGCCAGTAATGACTACCTCAGATACAGTTCAAACTGGGCAGCCTCCTTTCTTGCCTTCTTTTCTCCCTTATTAACCCAATATGGGTAAATGATTACATGGGTCACTGATGACCAAGCCAACAAAGTTCACTATCCAGCAGCAGGTGAGAATCAGATAAACCGGCACTACAATTTTCTTCTCATGTATATGTGAACAGAACTTTGTTTCAGTAACATCTGTTCAAATAGACATCTATGCATGCTATTTAGTTTTCCTTTGTGTAGGGTATAGAGAATAGTCTATAAATAAGTAGAAATAAGTTTTTAAGGATGTTGATTTTGAGGATTTTTTTGGCTTGTTGTGATTAGTTGCTTCCTCCACCCTATAACAGTGCTGCCTGTTTTGTCTGCAGTTTGCCTGTATGCCTTTTAATCAGCATGGTTGACTTTTTTTGGTATCAAGCATATTATCTATCACGGACAACACAGAGTATTGTCCACAACGCTTTCAGCATTTAATTTTTAAATGCTCAAGGTGTTTCTATGCATTTAGTTACTTACTCAAAACAGAAGGTTATGACATCTGAGTGTGTGTGTCTGTGTGTCTGTGTGTCTGTGTGTCTGTGTGTGTGTGTGTGTGTGTGTGTGTGTGTGACAGGATGCCCCCCTCCCACAAGGGCGTCATCCTGTTTGAAAATGTAGACAGCATCGGCTCTGAGTTCTCAGCCAATGGGAGTAATAGACAGAGATCTGTGGTTCAAATTTGCATGTGTATGTATGAGGTCACAAAGGGGCCTTGTCATGGAAACGGTTCCCCAGGCTCCTATTGGCCAGCAGTGGCTAATGCTGCTGATTGTAGCCAATCACCGAGCACAAGAGGTCGCTTACGTGCCCACTGTGCCTGGTACAATTAAACACAATACTCATTCATGTATAAGTCTCTCTCTGACCCTTGAGTTTACACACAGAAACATCTGTATACACACACACACACACATACACACGTTAGGTATTAGGGGTCAGGTATTTTTGTTTTAATATACATCTGTTGCTTATAACTACTTGAAATTTAATCTTCTCACTTTGTACTTACAAATATTAATAAAAAGCATG
The DNA here is from genome assembly GCA_037577275.1 of Bryconaethiops microstoma. NCBI lineage: Eukaryota > Metazoa > Chordata > Actinopteri > Characiformes > Alestidae > Bryconaethiops > Bryconaethiops microstoma. The sequence goes on along the minus strand of JBBJLS010000109.1, from coordinate 3,288,530 downwards.
TAGTCATAACCCCAACGCTAAAATGAGAGTTAACTGAGTAACAGTAAACCACACAAAAACTACAACATTATATTGGAATGAAGATTTAATTTATGATTCTATAAAAAATATAATAAAAATGATTGTGAATGGAACATTACATTTTCTGACATATTGTTTTTGCCTCTTTGAATATGCCACTTTTAAATTCATTTGATTATTTGGTAAAATCCTTTATGAGCTGTCACAATGACTTAATTAAAAACATTCATGTCTGTGATGGATTGGCAGTAGGGGCGTGAGATATATATCGTTTACGATAATATCGAAATTGTTCTTTTAACGATGAGGCAGCTGGCATTATCGAGTATTTCTGCAGTAACCAGTGTAAAACAGCAGGACATGTTTTGATCACGCCGTGGCTTTGAGAGTAGCGCGCCTGCGTGGGGCGGCGCGATCTGTTCAGTAGCGGAAGGTAAACAGGCCATAGATGCTGAGATATGCACGGAGAAAGAGAGGTAGGCTAACTCATTAACCATCTAGCTGCACTCTCCGTTACTGTAGATCTGGTAGCCAGACGTGGGCCATTATCACTCGCTTGGAGATGATTTGGCTTCAGGAGGGTGGATGTGGTTCAAACCAGCCCAATTAGCCAGCTGTGTGGGAAAGTGGTTTCTCCGTCGTGCTGCTTTCTATGTTATAGCACTATAATGCTGCCGAAACGCCCATGGCTAAAGATATGGTGCCAGTTTAGAAAGACGGTTTTAAAGAACTTCTGAACACGTTACATGCAATTTAAACACTGCCTGGCCGAAAGCATTATAGTAAAACAGCTCTGTCTGAACTGTATGTCGCCAGTCACCAAACTCTAGCAGAGAAACTGAAGAACATGTCGCATTTCACCACAACAATGGATTTATAGTAGAGCAGAACATCCGACCCGTACATTTCACTGACACTCCTGTTTGCAAACATCCTACTTGCCAGACAAAAAACATGAAGTGCACATGCAGATTGGACAGAATTTGATTTAAAAATCTAAAGACCAAGTTTATTTTATATCTTTATGCAATACTGGTCCAAAACTGAATAATTTATTTACAAATGCTGAAATTGTATTTTTTCTTGTGCAGAATTAGATGGAATCGAAATGCCTTCCATATGTAAGGGAATGAATTGTGTTTGTCAGATGGCATATTTTTAATTGTTGCTTTATAGAACCAAATAATTAACAAAAAAGCAGGACTGTCAGAATTCAGTTGTGGTGAGAAAAAAACTACTTAGTTGCACTGCTTGATTTCAGTGTTCACACAGTTACTCTTTTATGCCAGTTTTAATAAATTCAACAAGACCTGCTTTTCTTCAAACATTATTGTTGATGTATTACTGTGTGGTGTTCCTTATGTATTATTAGTAAAGTACAGTAAATATTGTATACAGTACAGAAAGCAGGTACCAAATACTTTTTGGAATTTTTAAAAATATCGTCAAATTATAGTTATCAGAAAAATGGCAAAAAAATATTGTGATATCAAAAAATCTCGAACACCCCTACTGTCAAATGAGAAAAAGCATTCTGGAACAGATCCGTGGAACGGAAAGGCGAGATTGTTTTAACTGCGTCTCACTCAGCTGGAGATATTCCTCACAGCTTGACAGTCAGAACTCGGACAGAGACAGCCGGCCGAATCTCAACTGTACCCCAGCATCACACGGGAGCTCCAAAAGTTTATCCTGGACCATAGGGGCAGATCACTCCTCTCTGGATTGACGAACGGGTCTAGTACCAGGGCAGCCCGTGAAGTCTGGGGGTTTGGAGGGGCATGCAGTGACAGAAGCACTGAGATCAGACCTGATCTGACTGAATTTTGATTGGTGCAGAAGCGAGGCTCCGCGGACCAGCGGAACCCTATTTTAAAACGTTATTTTTCTTATAACGTTTTAAAATTTTATTATTTTTCTTTTTAAGGTTTCTTTCCTCAGTGGTAGTACTTAGAGATCCAGCATGAAGTTACTCAAATTAGGTACATTTGCGCTGTGAACACTTAAAACTGCCACGCATTTGCGTACCACATACGCCAATTCTTACTTGCGTCCCACTTATGTCAATCCCTGATTATATATGCATATACGCAAACATATATATATATATATATATATATATATATATATATATATATAAAAATAAAATGTATATATA
>JBBJLS010000109.1:3269020-3279079 GCA_037577275.1 Bryconaethiops microstoma | reverse complement strand
GTGTTACTTTTGTCAGCAACTACAATGAAACCAGTAAGTAATTTATGCAGTTATAAAAGTGGGCTGTTGAAAAGTAGGCCCAACATGGAGGTGAAGGCGTTAAAGACATTTAGACAGAAGTCTCATGAAAAAAGACTTTTTTTTCCATTTCTTTGTTTGAAACCTTCAAATACTGTTTGTGTGTGTTCTTGTCTAGATGTCGACTCTGAAGCGGCAGGGAAGGACTCTGTATCCCACCGTCCCCGAGGGAGCGGAGAAGAAAGCTACCGGCCTGTTCGTCCAGGAGGTGAGAGGCTCTCTGTCAGACCTGCTGCATCCAAAAAATACTGGGATGAATGAATGGATGGAGGAAGGGAAAGGGGCATAGATGTCTAGACAGCTGGGTGTACTTTTTTCTGCAGCTTGCTGGTGAGCCTTTGTTAGATAGAGGGCCAGAGGTACCTAGCATCTCTGGCAAAACACAAAATACGCCATGTTGTGACCACAGTATTCATTCTTAATAACTGATCAGTTTTAATATTCGAGAGTAGAGCTTATTATGCAAACATTGCATTGCTCCACCTACCAACTGCATCCTACTGCACACCAAGTTCTTTCTCACCAAAACTTTCTACAGCGGTGCAATTTTATTCTTGCTAAGAATAAGCTTACATCGGCCCCAGAGTGTCACGAAATGGAGCAGATGAATTACAGAGATATCAGCAGGGGATCTGTACTTTGGCTCATACCTTCTCTTGCGTGTGACTTTTCGTGTGTGTGTGGGCTCTGGGGTCATGTGTGGTCGGTGAGGATCCATGTGGTGATCCTTGGCTGTTGTCAGAGAATAAATTGATATTTCCTCTCACTTATGAGTCGGGTGACATCAGCAGAAGCAATGCAGCTGTAGGCCCGCTGGCTTGAAGCCAAACACTTTTCCAGTCCACACATCTGCCCAGAACCTACTCGGTATGCACTGTTCCCTTCCATAGTCCCACCAAGCTGGCCTTTTAAAATATGCTTCTTATCAATTGGTTTGGAGAGCTCAAACATTATGTATTACTCGACATACTTACATAGAGGTGAAGTCATGGTTGGGGTTGGTGCAGTAGACTTTGGGCAGCAGCAAAAAAGCTAATAACACCAGTCATGTAAATGTTAGCCCAATACTCAATGCTCAGTAGTTGTGGTGGTTTGTGCAAACAGAGTTTCAGCCTCAGTAAAGAGTTTGAGTCGTCTAGTGTTCAAGTTCTACTGCCAGCTCATATTCTCTCTCTCTCTCTCTCTCTCTCTCTCTCTCTCTCTCTCTCTCTCTCTCTCTCCCCTAATCGGATTTGGAGAAAAGAAGAGGCATCTCTTTTTGGAGACTGTAATCTCCGTCTTATCCCTTTAAGAAGTGCTGAGTGATGAATGCTTGTCTGCCAATAAAACAAACAGAGTTCTATCTACTTTAGCGTAGTGCCTTAGGAATATTAGCATGCCTTCATGCCCCTAATGCTTTATCGATGATTACTGCAGGGATGCCACACATGGAGAAAGTGACCTTTATTTTCTGGCATCTGACACAAAGCTCATGGGAAAACATGTTTAGTTGTTTTTCCAATTGGATTATAGTTGGTTGTGTATGAAAACTTGTCTTGTTCAGTGCCTGTGTGTGTGTGTGTGTGTGTGTGTGTGTGTGTGTGTGTGTGTGTGTGTGTGTGTGTGTGTGTGTGTTTTGTGGCCTTGTATTTAGATTTTGTGACCAAATGTCCTCATAAGGACAGAAAAATCTGTTGAAGTAGGTATATTTTGCAAATTCTTGCAAGAAATTCTGCTGTTCTCAACACAAATTCAAATATTTTTTAAAGGATTGCCTTTTGGTTCCCAAGGTTAGGGATAGGGTTAGGTTAAAGTGTAGTGCTACTTAGGTACAGTATTACAGTCCTCACAAAAAAGTAATCCAGAAGTGTGTGTGTGTGTGTGTGTGTGTGTGTGTGTGTGTGTGTGTGTGTGTGTGTGTGTGCATGTGTGTGCGTCTTTATCAAAATGTCCCATTAATGTTTTATATTTGTTGTTTTCCCAACAGTGCATTAAGACTTACAACTCAGATTGGCATGTGATTAACTACAAGTATGAGGATTATTCTGGAGACTTCCGTCAACTACCCAAGTAAGAAAGAACCTCTGATGACTTTAGTGGGGCTGGGGGGTCTATAAACAAAACAACTGAAGAATGGCCTGCATCCTATAAACATGAATTGATATGAGCATTGTCCTTAAACTGCACTGTGACCGTGTTGACAGTGAGGTCCTAGAGACAGAGCCAGATCAGGAAGCATGTTTCTGCACAACAATAGTAACACAGCTCTTCCTCTTCATACAGTGCAGTATCTTTATTCCTCAGTACAGCACAGGTCAGGGCTGCTACAATGGACATTCTGCTGCATTCTGGACCATGACTAATCCTCTGATGTGTTGAGAAGGTCATATTGGAGACCATCTATTGGTTCAGGCTAGCGCCGGGTGACATGACAGTATTGGTGTCACACAACAGTACTTCTGCAGTCTCTTTATTCTTTTGGCAAAATCTATTTTGCACTAAGAAAGGGTTCTTTGACTTGGAACACTTCTGGTGCTATATTGCACTAATAATGTTTCAGATTACGTTCAATTCATATGCATAAAATAAAATAGTAATTTTACTGTAATTTTGACATTTGCTGTAATTTAAAGAGAAACAAGGTGCAACAAAATAGTCCAGTCTGACTACATTAGGTGTGTTATTCTATGTCAGGTGTGCATTTAGCATAGAGCGAATATGACGCATTCATGCCTCTGATTCCATCATAAAATATTTTACACCAAATATATTACGGTAGCATTGAATTTTATTTGTACCACCCAGCATTAAGAGAGGGCAATATTTGATAAACACAAAATAATTTGATAAACTTAAAACAATGTATGTAGTAAAATAAAGTAAAATACTTTATATGAAGGCAGTTCATGCTTTCCTGTAGATGTTATTTGAAATAAACACAGGCCCAGACCTCTCATTCTGAGGACAAGGCAAAGAGTTCAACAGATGGGACAAGTAATGTTTTACAACATGGCAGCCATGACCCTTAACCATTGTCTGATAACTTAAACATACATACACACACACACACACACACACACACACAGGTCCTTTTTTTGTATCACAGCTTTGTTTTATCTAATAAAAACTTCGGCACTCTTATGACCTCTCATCCCTGTGGTTATTGTGTTGCAGTAAAGTCCCTCGGCCAGAGAAGCTGCCCACTCATGTGTTTGAGGTGGATGAGGATGCAGACAAGGATGAGGTACATCAACATTACCGATGATTCCGCCCTAAACTTAAAAAATGCGAGAGAGAGACTTGAGTGATGTGGTGAAATGGTTCTCTGGCTGAACCAGCACTGTTCCTGAATATGGCAAAAAACAGAGCAGTGTCTGTCCACCTCAAAGGACAGGACTTCCTGTTCAAGCAGCAAGTCACGCTGCGTGGTTAGACGCTGGGAACGGAAACGACTTTCCCACATTTCAGCAACATCATACCTATTTCTGACTGACCGGCTTTATAGAGAGACTGGTCATAGCTTGGCCAAAAAAATCTTTCTCTTTGCTGTTTTTTTCTGGTCTTGAGACAAATAAATGAGTAGTGCCAGGTGTCTTCTGGGCTCTGCCAGTCTGATACAGAGAGATGAGACGCCACAGGCTGCTTTATTTAGTTAAAATGTATCTGTGTTTTTTCTTTTACACCAGACACTAGTACTCTCAGAAATAAATGTAACTCAGAGTACAATCGCTGTCACTGAAGTGGTACCCTCACGGGTCCTCTGGTCAACACTGGATAGTAAATTTACACTAAGTAAATTAGAGTTCTCAGAATGATTATCAAAGAAATGACAATAGATTAGCTTTACAAAGGCATCCTAAGACTAGGCATTACCTGCTAGCTATGTTTCCCACAGATCTCCCTACTCTACATAGTGGCTCTCAGACCAGATCCTGGAGTACCACTGCCACACACATTTTAATCCAAAGCAGCGAAGACTGCTGTGTTTGTTTCTCTGTTAAATGGATAAACCGTATTGTTTATGTCTTCCCTTGTTTTATTATCAGTGCACAGTATGACATGTTTGCCTTGTTGGCTGATGAATTGGATCAAATGTGTTTGGAGCACAGCAAACATTAATGTGTAGGGCAGGACTACATGGCACTTGGACTAGGAAATTCTGATCTACACACCTGCTTCGGTGGCCAAGCACCAACTGAGGAGAGTTGCACTCTGTATCCTAGAGATAACGAATATAATGAATATGAATCATTTTTCAGGTCAAGTGGAGAGAGATTCCATTTTCAGATACAAATGAAGCTTTCCAGATGTTCTCACTTGGGAATGAAAAATCTTCTCTGGAGAGTTTACTCTGCTTGTTCTCTACCGTTCTTAGACAATTTCTCCCAGTCACCCTTCCTTTCTCTTGCATGTTTGTAAACCTTTATGTTAAGTGCTTAGTTCCTCTCTTGTCTCTGTAGGATACTGCATCTCTGAGTTCTCAGAGAGGGGGTGTAGCCAAACATGGCTGGCTTTACAAAGGCAATATGAACAGTGCCATTAGTGTCACAATGCGGGTGAGTAACATCACACACCTACAGGCGGGCCCAGGGTGTCCATAGCTCCTTAAAAGCTAGTTTTAGCTCATTATTTTTTTTATATCTGTTTTCTCTCCTATGTAATTATGTAATGAAACTGGATATACTGTGTGAGATGTATTTATCCACAATGTAGTACGCCAACATTTTTCTTTGATTATAAAAGACAAACGTTATCTGTACAGATGTAAGCAAAACATGGTCACCAAGACTTCATCTTTGCTTAGCTGGCTGCATTAGTTCTAATGGGCTATTTATGCCATTTGATTTAAAAAAGCCTGGTGTTTTCAGGCTAAACTGAGGCCCCCAGTGCACACCTTCTGTATGGGACACTATGTATGGGACACTATATGTTGAAGATTTCAGAATTGTTTTTGTCACATGAATGCTCTTTTTCAGCTTGAATCATGCTGCCCTGTGCAGCCTCTGCGCAATATGCACTCAACAGTACTGTCAGGAAGGGGGTGGGGGTGGAGGGGGCACTAACTTCCTGTTCCTGATCCATTTTCCCACACTTTTAGCTTCCCCAGCATTCTCTTTCATGTTTATATCTGCTGTTTTTACATAACTTTGTTTTACTCTCATGCTCTCTCTCTCTTGCTCTCTCTCTCTTTTTCTCTCTTCCTCTCTCGTTCCCCAGTCTTTTAAAAGGAGATATTTCCAGCTGGCCCAGCTTGGGGATGGATCGTATAATCTGAACTTCTACAAGGATGAGAACATCTCCAAAGAGCCTAAAGGGACCATCTTTCTTGACTCTTGCATGGGGGTGGTCCAGGTAACCATCACTTTGGGCTCCTGTCTATTGGACTGTACTTAATCATGTTTAAGTAGAAATGGTCGCCCTTCCCAAAGAAAATATTTGATTGTGACCGCTCGTTCCCCTGTTTTTTGTAACGGTCTAAAATTGTCTTATAATTCCCACCGCACATTGTAAACTGCACTTGGTTCATAACTCTGCATTCACATATGCTTTCCAGTACCTGGCACTTCACCCAGTGTACATGTTTCTTTGCCACATTGTCACCTTTTCCTTTTTGCTCAAAGCTGAATGTTTCTTTTTTTCTTACACGTGTCAGAGTGTCGTATATGATTAGTAGCAGTTTTCAGAACTTTGCAATAAGTTCTCATGACTTTTCAGATAGAAAAAGCAGACTTGGGGACAGAATGTTCCCATTTTCACAAAGTTTAGCATCTTGCAGAGTCCTGCTTCTGCTCTCCACTCTCCAGGTTTTAAAGTGGATTTAAAGTGGTCAGGAGGCTGGGATGGCCATGGCAAAAACTTGAGATTTTTTGGTCATTTGACCATTTTTGAGAGGATTTTGATGTGTGGTTTGGTTCGTGGTTCTTTTGGAAGTTTTAGCCTCTTGACAGAGGAAGCCAGACTTTGATTTGAAATCACCTTGTATGTCCTGGAATCTGTTATACCGTGAATGAAAACTATACAGCCAGGGCCTTTGGAGGAGAAACAGCCCAGCAGCATCACAGATCCTCCACCATATTTAACACTTGGTGTTAGGTGAATTTCTTTGTAGCCATCTTTAGTTCTATGCCGAACCTACCATAACCATTTGATGTCAAAGGGCTGAATGTTTGTTTTGTGTGACCATGGCAGCACCCTGTCCCAGTTAAAGCTCCAGTGGTGTCTTTCAAACTCCAAGCGCATTTGCTAATGGGGAAAAGATAGCACGGGCTTTTTTCTTGGCATACCATCCAAACAGTTTGTTAACATGATGGTGGTGTAGTGTGGTGGCTTTGGAGACATGGTGACTTTAAGATGATCCCAAACTCTGAAACTTTTATCTTTTGAGATCTTTTTTTACACCTCTGACCATCCGCCTCACTGTAGCTGCTGACAAAATAGACTTTTGTCCTCTTCTGGAGTGTTTCGTGATAGTTTTGTATTTCTTAAACTGTACACTGTATCTTTCCCATGGCGATGGATGACTAAGGGGTTTGAGTGCTCTGTCGCCTCATTTTGATACACCAGTGAAAAAGGATATCACTGATGACTGCTTATAATATCCTGAACACTAAATTGGGAAATTTTGTTATAAACATGCATTTTTCACTAACGGTTGCTTTATTATCAGATTAAACTTCAAATAAACATAAGATTTTTTGCAATATAATAATAAAATCATTTCTAATAAAGTGAATATTTTATAACCCTTTTCAGTCTTCTTTAGCAAGGGTGCCAGTAATTCTGGAGGGCACTGTATACTGTATTTAAAAGGAAATAAGAACAAGCTGCTTTATTCCCTGAATCAACCTCGTTTAGCCTCCTGCGTCCGTGCTGAAATATGTGATTTTGCATTTTGTTGCCACAAGGTGTTCCTTTGAAGTGGTTCATTCATCTTTAACACACACTGATTTGGGGAAAGTGTAAAAATATCTCCTCTGTAAAAGTGCCTTCATAGCAGCTCTTGTTCTCCTAATGCATCCGTGGCAGCCTCAGCTACAGACATTGATTTAGTTGTGTCTGACTTCAGTGCTCTGTACTCATGTGTTTTGCTGAAGTGCACAACTTCCACAAGCCTTCTTAGGACACTCACAATCCAGCTAAGTGTGTGAGGAGTAAATGGCTCCATTTGGAAAGTGTGCCAGACTGAAACTGTCATGGAAAATTGAATGAGAATCAGGATGGTTGTGCCAGTAACATCCTCAACAGAGAACACATTTTGATGCACTAATGCTATTTATTAATTATTTATCTGCTAAATTTAATACATTGGAAAATATATATAATGTAAAATGTGGCCCATGCAATCATTTTGATGCATGTAATCTTATGTTTTATCCCATATGTTAAACTCAGAAAATTTTGCACTAAAATTTGCAGAAAAGTGACACATTTAACTGTGTTCCCTGTAGAGAATGTGTTAACGTATATTTTCACTTTGAAAACAAACATGTCATTGACCAGGGCGTGAAACATATGTACTGTTTATCCAACTCTTATGACATTCTCTTTAACCTCCTGGCCAGAACATTCTTTTATTCCCATAGAACCATTTTTTTTATTCAAAACACCAAATTTCATACCTGAAAGATCAGAATAGACAGAATCACCACCATCTATTGATCATTCTTCGGTATATGTGATAAAAGGTGGAATATGAAATATTGTACCTAGTTGTCTGAATCAACGTCCATTTTTATACTGTGTGTTTGTGTGTGTGTGTGTGTGTGTGTGTGTGTGTGTGTGTGTGTCTATGGCTGCACAGTGAGGCTGGGTTGGTCTAACAGGGTTCCAAAGAGAACACAAAGCCAAACCAAGTTCACATATGGAGCTCCCTCTTACTGAGCCTTTGGGTCAGATTTTTCCACGTTTCTCCTTTTGTGTGTGAGAGAGTGAGTGAGAGACAGAGAGAGATGGAGAAAGTGAAGAGAGCGAGGGAGGGAGAGAGAAAGTGAGGAAAGAGAGGGAGGGAAAGAGAGAGAGAAAGTGAGGAGAGAGAGGGAGGGAGAGAGAAAGTGAGGAGAGAGGGAGGGAGGGAGAGAGGGAGAGAGAAAGTGAGGAGAGAGAGGGAGGGAGAGAGAGGGAGAGAGAAAGTGAGGAGAGAGAGGGAGAGAGAAAGTGAGGAGAGGGAGGGAGGGAGGGAGAAAGTGAGGAAAGGGAGGGAGGGAGAGAGAGACAGTGAGATTACATTCCTTTGCTTTGTTTTTGCTCTGGCCCTCCTGAAAGAACAAAACATTCATATATTCCCTCGGTATGTGTGTTTTATCTTTGAGACTTATGAGTCTGTGCTCCACATTTTTTACAGCAAAGGAACATTCTAATACAAATATTTACAACTTAATATTACAGGTGCTCGGCCGTTGCTAACGGTTGTGTATTTTAGTGTTTATCAGAGAAGGCAAATAGTAATTTTGTAAAGTTTATGTTTTTGCATTAGTTATACTGTTTGGTTTTTGGGAGTGCCATAAATCATGTCGTACCAAAACCTTGTAACTGCAGTTTATGTGTTATGTTAATAAAAAATGTGTAACATAATTAACATTAATTAAATGTAATAAGGTTTGCTGCTTCCCTGATCAATCATTTAATGTATACAAGGATGTGTTATGATGTGATGACATGCATATGTGGGACATGTTAAATGTGTTATCTGTGTGTGTGTGTGTGTGTGCCCTGCTTTAGAACAGTAAGGTGCGACGGTTTGCCTTTGAGCTGAAGATGCAGGATAAGAGCACGTACCTGCTGGCTGCAGACGGCGAGGGCGAAATGGAAGACTGGATCAGCACCCTCAACAAGATCCTGCACAGTAGCTTCGAGCTGGCCATGCAGGAACGCAGGAATGGAGAGCTACATGATGGTGTGTGTGTATTTGTGTGTGTATAGACAAATGTATAATTAATATATTCAGTTATACAATGCAATATTAATTGCTCTATTTAATTAAAAACATTACGCATTGGCCAACATGCATTTTTTATAACTGATTCTTATTTTTGGCTTTTATATCTTAAATTGGCTTTTATAGCAACGGACAACAAAGGAAACAACATCTGAAGTTTTTTGTGTAGTTCCTCAGACAGCCGTTTTGCTGCATACTGCAGTCTTGACATCCTCTTCACATACTTTGAAATACTTCCAAACAGCTGACCTTTTCTGGCAAGGTGTAGCAAGAGCACTGCAGTGCACATGCGTTTACTGGCTCACACTAATTTTGTCAAAAAATTGCAACACCGTCCATATCTATCCACCTATCCACCTAAATTGCCTATCCTTAACCAGGGTCGCAGGACAGGGGACGGCACGGTGCTGGAGCATATGCCAGCAGTTATAGGGCGAAACACTCCGGACAGGTCACTGGTCCATCTCAGGCCAGGCACACAGACAAACACACTCATTCTCTACATGCACACCTAGAGGCAATTTTCTCTCCAGTTTGCCTGACATGCATGTCTTTGGGCTGCTGGGGAAAATCGGAGAACCCGGTTTAAACCAACATGGACACAGGGAGAACATTCAAAGTGTACTTAGAATCCAGGGCCAGTCCTCCAACACTTTTGGACAACACAGATTAGGAATGAACGTCTGGCTATTCCAATATAATGTGATAGAGTAAGTGCTGCACCTCTTTCCTCACAGGTTTGCATATATATATATATATTAGATTATAATGGTAATAAAGCTATAATGGTTCCAGCGCCCATGCTCTGGAATCTGAGGATAACTTGTTTTTCTATAACAAACTAGATAAAGCATGAATGCCCTGCATTGGCAAATACCGTTGGTTTTATATTTGATTTGATTACATTAATGTTTAAGTTGAGACTTACAGAAATATTTGAACTGTAACTGTGTAACTGTGTTAAAGGAAACACTGCTGTTAAAAAACTCCTCATTAGTTTAAAGTGTTTAAACCAAATGTTGTTACACTTTTGTTCATACAGCAGTACTTTATAAATAAAAGTGCAC
>JBBJLS010000109.1:3241580-3257519 GCA_037577275.1 Bryconaethiops microstoma | reverse complement strand
GTGTGTGTGTGGGTGTGTGTGTGTGTGTGTGTGTGTGTGTGTGTGTGTGTGTGTGTGTGTGTGTGTGTGTGTGTGTACTAAAGATAGTTCCTTACTGTGGTATAAATGATAATTCAGTACATCAGCATTTGTTTGTTTAAACTTCCCAATGAGAATAAATACAGTCTGATGTAATCAGATACTGAAGTTACTTTAACCCTTGTTGACTTTAAAGAGTTCCTTGATACTCTGTGCTTTAGATGTGTTTACTGTATGTTAAGATTGTTTTTTTTTTGTTTTGTTTTTAATAACAGCACTCTGGTCCAGAGGTGAAATGGGTGGATGGTGGTCGTTCTCTCTTCCGAGTGTCAACACACTTAGTGTCCACGGTCTACACTCAAGTAAAGTATCAGCTGCAGAAGAGATTTGTTTTTCAGACTCATGAGTGTCCATAAAGTCCATACATGCACAAATATATATCTAGTTTGTCCAAAAATTGTATCAATTGTTAATTTGTTATTTCCGTCTTTTTAGGATCAGCATCTTCATAATTTCTTCCATCATTGCCAGAAGATGGAATCAGGATCAGCCCAAGCTGCTGAAGGAGAGCTGGTCAAGTACCTAAAGGTAAACACTCTTGATGAATAGAGATAATAGCAATTGATATTATTTTACTACTCATTTAACACATGCATTCCAAATGATCACCAAAGCAAGTGGCCCACCAGACAGCAATACGGAGACATGTATACAAGTATGACAAGTTTTTACTGAGAGAGTATTAACCGTGATTCCTCAGAGTCTCCATGCCATGGAAGGACATGTGATGATTAACTTCCTGCCTACTATTCTGAACCAGCTGGTGCATGTTCTGACTACGACCAGTCATGAGGATGTGGCGGTTAACACCACCAGGTAGGAGAATAACAGTTACCATCCAGACTAAAAAAATAAACAATATGGAAAATGTAATAGTTTACGTATTCTGTGTCTCTTACAGAGTCATGGTACACATAGTTGCCCAGTGTCATGAGGAAGGTCTCGAACACTACCTTAGATCTTATGTAAAGGTACCAAGATAACTCTTCAAATCTCAAAATACTTTAATTCGAAATTCAACACACTTGCAGGAGACTAAGCAATGTACTAGCATTAAGACCAGAACTGTTGTCACTTGTGTCTATTTTCCTGTGTAGTATGTGTTTAAGACTGAACCCCACTCAGCCACTAACAGTAAGACGGTGCATGAGGAGCTAGCCAAAGCCATGACTGCTATCTTAAAGCCTTCCACTGATTTCCTCACCAGCAACAAACTCCTCAAGGTACTCCTTTCATATAATCTCTCTATTTCTCTCTCTCTCTCTCTTTCCCACTGTTTTGATGCCTTACTTCAAATGAAATGTGGTGTGATTTTTATTTCAGTACTCCTGGTACTTCTTTGAGGCCTTAGTAAAGTCCATGGCCCAGCATTTAATACAAAGCGGAAAGGTCAAAGTGAGTAAAAACGTGGAGCTTCTTCAATTACTTCAGTTATGGAAATCAGTTCCCGAACTGGAACTCCCTGACTAATTTAACTAATAATGTCAGGTTTCAAGTGTTTCACTAAAGAGCTGCTCAAAAAATATTTTAGGCAAATGTTTTCACTTTAAGGCAATTTGCTATGCTTTTCTATGCTTTTTTTACTTGAGTTTGTGTTTGTAACTATGACTCTTGTTTTATCCCAGCTGTCTAGGAACCAGCGGTTTACTGCTTCCTTCCACCATGCTGTGGAGACTCTGGTAAACATGCTGATGCCACACATTACTCAGAAATACAAAGACAACCTGGATGCTGCTCGCAATGCCAACCACAGCCTGGCAGTCTTCATTAAGGTAAGGCCGTTTCAGGATACTGAAACTAAGTGAATTGCTAAAAGATAAGTTCAGTCAAGTTATAGCTAAAAAATATGGAGTTTTTATTATTTTAGGAAGAACCTCTTGAGTCCTACTATTTTTGGCCACTGATGTTGTCTCCTTGAAGAATTAATCCAATCAATATTCAGTCACATGGAAAGACACATTAAGAGGTACTTGCAGTCGATTTTCTTGAAACCTTTGTTTATGCTTTCTCCTGCCAAACAGCGCTGTTTCACATTTATGGATCGTGGATTTGTCTTCAAACAGATCAACAACTACATTAACTGCTTTGTGCCTGGAGACCCCAAGGTACAGAAATACGTTTGTATTAGTAATAAGCTAGCTTCTGTTTGCAGATACACAAATCAACCACAGCATGACAGATGAAGTGAACCACTGACAGATGAAGTGAATAACATAACAATAGCACCTGTCAAAGGGAGGAATATAAGTGAACAGTTAGTTCTTGAAACTGATGTGTTGGAAGCAGGAAAAATGGGCAGGGGTAAGGATCAGGACAACTTCGACAAAAGCCTAATTGTCATGGTTAAACCAAAAAGGGAGCCAAGGAAGGACAACTGTTGAACCAGCAACCCCAAGACACAGTTTTTATATTTCGTGGACAGCTGGACGCACGTGCATCACTTACCTGAGGAAGAGATTTCACAGGATGCACTATAGAAAAAGCCAGTGGAGACAGTGTGATGCTCTGAGTAATGTTCTGCTGGGAATCCTTGGGTCCTGGCAGTCATGTTTATTGTAGTTTGATATGTACAACCTACCTAAACATAGGTGTAGACCAAGTACATCCTTTAATGGCAACCACATTCTCTATTGGGAGTGGTCACAGTGCAAACATTATTTAGGAACAGTCTGAGGACCATAACAAATTCCACAGCTCTCAATCCGGTCAAGCGTATGTGGGATGTCCTGGACAAACTAGTCTGATACATGTAGGCCCACCTCACAACTTAAAGGACTTTAAGGATCTTCTGCTTATAGTGCAAGATACCAGAGCTCTGCCTTAACAGATCAGAGCTGTTTTAGCAACACACAGTATTTTGACCTACACAGTATTAGGTTTAGGTTAGGTTTTATTGTTATGGCTGATTGGTGTAGATGTTTTAGGGGAGAGCACAACCTAATGCATGGCAAAATGTAGCACAGGTTCACATACCGAGCATGCTCCTGGTCGCCTTTGTATGTATTCGTAGAAACATGATCTTAATATTTACCCTGAAGATTTTCCCTCTTCTTTCCACTGATTACAGAGTTACAGCGATTACAGTGTATAAGTCCCTGAATTAGCACCCATATTATTTCAACCACCTTGTTAATTACTGTAGCACTGCAACAAATAACCAACCCAATACAACCCAATAACCAAGCTGAAATCCAGCCTCCAAACAGCAGAGTTAGTTTTAACTGTGTTGCAGCTAAACCTCCTGAAGGAAACAATAATATCCCTCATATACACTTAAAACATTTATCACCACTTTTTCACATATTTGTCAAAGATTACTGTAAAGGTTGTGTATTCATGTATTTATATTTACTATCATACTTTTGTGGTCAAAAAATACATTTCTGTGTGAGACAGCCTTTTTCTAATCCTACTTCTTTTGAAAGCTTGTCGAATTTAAACAACAAATATTAAATGAATTGTGTTTGCATCACTTTACTAGCCTGTTGTAGTAAATATGACTATATATGGGGTAAGTTCTGACATTTGCAATCACTCTGAATTATGTTGAATTGTTCACAGTTTGAAATCTGAGTTTTGGGTTGTGACTTCTATCTCCCCTATATTTCCTCCGGGATCAGTAAAGTTTCCTGATTCTGATTAATCTTGTACCACCTTGTTCTGAAGATATGCTGTGACGCATTTTTGCTTATGTGTACTTGATCATTCTCTCTGTCTCCTGCAGACGCTGTATGAGTTTAAGTTTGCGTTTCTGAGGGTGGTATGTAACCACGAGCATTACGTCCCTTTGAACCTACCCATGCCCTTTGGGAAAGGCAGGATAATGCGCTTTCAAGGTAACAGTCTAAAGGTCTTCAGTTACTTAAGCCTAATTTCATCAGATCTTTGCAACAAATCACAGGTCTTTTTTGTTCACTGACACTAATTGGATTGACTGAGGCAAATTAGATTTCCCGAAAAGCCAATTTTCCTTCTGTTCGTTCACCTGCGCCTCTCTGTGACTTGCTTGCTCTACTTTGTCTGCCTGTATGTGTTTTCTGAGCTGTACTTCTCTTTCTGCCTGTGCTAGCTTTTCTCTCGTGCAGTAAGGAGACTCATGCGAAATGTGTAGGTGAGCTGTGCTGTTTGGCCTGCTGTTGTGGCTGTGGCTGTGTACTGACTGTGCGTTCAGCCCTAGTGGGCCATGCAGCTTTGTGGTGTTAATACACTACCCTCAGTTTACAAATGACAGTGCAACATAGATGTACAGTCTCACCATTTTTGTGATAATTTCATTTTCCTAATGTCAGAGTGTTGGTTCAGTGTTCCCCATCCGTCGTTGAAACATGAGTCATACCCCTTCAGTGTTCTTGCAAAGTGGGATAATCACAGCAACTGCGTTACGTCTGATGTCTTGCTGTTGAATTTCTCACCAGTGTATTTGTGTGTTGTTTATTTTTAACACTTTTGTGAGGTGTTCTATACACATTCTTAATGAGTTACAATAACCAACGACTAGCAGGATTATTTGTTTTCAATAATATGAAAGTAAAATTCAAAAAATGTAATCACACATGCCAAGAATGATGAATGGAGATGACCTAGAATGCAGTATAGCACTGGGAAGTAAAAAAAAAGTTGTAATAAAATATTAATGTCCAGAATTTTCAGAAATTTAGATCAAAACTCAAGACAGATAACTTGACAAAAAAGTATAAATACATTATTACAGTATTTAAAAAAAAATCATTTTCACTTAGTCAGAATTCTTGCAAAATAGTTACGTTTTAAATCCGCATTGCATATGTTATTATTGTATATAAAATAACAAGTAGTAAATATGATCATTTTTTGGACAGTAGTGTAAATGTAACATATCTTCTCCATTAGATCATCGTTTTTTTTTTTCCAATCATGTTTAAGCTGCAGTTTCTAATCAGATGATCTCAATGAATTGATCTGCAGTGTGTCTGAAATGTCTAATTAGGTAACTTCTCTCTTCCTATAGACTTACAGCTAGACTACTCCCTGACCGACGATTTCTGCAGGAATCACTTTCTGGTTGGGCTCCTGTTGCGAGAGGTGGGCGGGGCCCTGCAGGAGTTCGGAGAAGTCCGGCAGATAGCGATCCATGTGCTCAAAAGCCTGATGATCAAACACACGTTTGATGATCGCTACAACTCTAAGGTTAGGCATCATCACAGCACCAGATTTTTTATTATTTGGCAGCTTTGGCATTGTTGGTGCAGGGCTTAAAGGTAGCTTATCAAAGTGGAGCCCTCTGATTGAATTGGCATCCAGTCTGTGTAAGGAACACTAGAATGAGGAAGGGAGCTGTCCTTGAAAATAAAGAAACAAAATGGACAACAGTAAGTGTTGATGTTGCACTTCATTGTTGTTTGCTTGGAAAAAGACACACGTTGATTTCGCAGGTGGACGGCTGATCACCTAAACTTTGTGACTTGTGTTTTAGAGTCAGCAAGCCAGGTTAGCGACTCTCTACTTGCCTTTGTTTGGGCTTCTTCAGGAGAATGCACACAGACTCAATGTGAAAGAGACGTCCACCAGTCAGGTAAGTTATGTGAACTAATTAGTAGAAGACCTGGTGTAATTTCGACACACGCGCTGTCCTTCAGCTTCATCTCCACTATACACACACACACATACACACACACACACACACACACGTCTCTTTCTATTCCACTCCTTATTTACTTACCCCTAAGCAACTCACCAGCCCAGTAATACATGCTGCTCTGACTGCAACGTTGGCTGTCCTAACAGAATGGGAAAGAAGAACCTGTCTCCAGCATCACCACAGCAAACCCACATAAACCTGCTGGAGGCCTTGACAGCAGTCTTCATAAAGATGTATTTGGAGTCATTTCTGGCACAGGTGAGTATGTTTTCAAGGCACCATCTCTTACATTGGTGTCAGTCCAAAACAACTGCATTCTATCCTTTATCACAAATGAAGAGCCACACATGGAGAACAGCGATCAAATGACCTCTGTTTAATTATATAACACAAGACTGCTGCATACAATGAATCCAAAACAGTAATATTTTAATTATGTCAAAGTATTTTTATTTTGGTTCTGCCAGTCACTTGAATCATGGGCTTGTTATTGGATAATAGATCTTAGAATTACCATTTCAGTAACTACCGTGAAGCTCACACACCTGGCATAAGTACCGTTATGAACATGCGGAATAGCAGTATGGACCCACATGCTGGTCTTTAGGTTTAAAGGATTAAACACCTGCCCTTCATCTCCTGGCAGTTTGGTGCATGCAGCTGTTTGAAAACAAGATGATCTGATCTGTAGATTCTGTGCTTTTAATCAGCCTCTCGTGCTGCCTGTCTCATCTCTGTAGCGTCCCCCCACACCTCCACGCCCAACATCAATGCGGTCCGCCACGCAGAGTCCCGCGGCTCTCTGGTCAGCACAGACTCAGGGAACAGCCTTCCAGAGAAGAACTGTGAGAAGAGCAGCTCTTTGGATAAGGTAGAACTTGAACTGTACAAACTCATTTCCATTCCTCATATAATTTCCTCTTTATTCTTTAGAATAGTAAAAATTATATGTTATATTTGTATACTGCTATTCAGTTGCACTAAGACGATTGTAATGGCACAAACATGAGATAACACAACATTAAGGGCATAATCAAAGAATATGAGATCTCTCCAAACAAAACATAAAGAAAGAAACATTATATTGAACTGTCATTACATTCTCTTGTAGATTCTCTCTCTCTGCCTCTCTTTTTCCTTGATTCCTTAATGTATAGTAACTCAAATGTTAATTTATTACATGTTGTCCCTCCTCTCCAACCCTATGCCACTCTGACCTATCAGCAGAGAGAGAGGTTCACTCGTAGACATACCCTCACTGTGCTGCCCCTCCCCATCGAGCCGGAGGACTCCGTCCCCATCAGCAGGGCAGCCAAACGCGTCACCATGGATTTCTCACTTTTGTCAACCCCCAATCTCTCTGAGAGCAACACACACATCACTGCTAAATCCATACAAGTAGATATCCACTGAGTGTCACCGACCAGGGAGTGAAGCTGTGTGTGCATGTGTGTGTTTTACTTCCCTTGATCATACAGAGTACTTGCAGCACACAGAGATTGTGTGTCTGTTTTCTTTCCACTTTTTGGTTTAAGTGTGTGTGTGAGGTTTTTGCTCTTCACTTTCTCATAGTGACCGTTCTTCAGGTCAGATGTTGGAGCAGAATAGTTTTAATCTTATGTCGCTTTTCAAAGTGTCTCTGAAACTTCACTGGTGTGTTTTCGTGTTTTCTGATGAGTTTCCTGGCAATATTGAAAGAGAGAGTGTGCGTGCGTGTGTGCGTGCGTGTGTGCGTGCGTGTGTGTATTTGACAGACTCAATCGGCAGCCACTCTTGGGAGCTCTATTCTGCGCTGTGACAAACTGGACAGAGAGGAAATAAAGAATCTGCTCATGTGCTTTTTGCACGTACTCAAGAGCATGTCAGAGGGTAAGAATATACATTCACACACACACACACACACACACACACACACACACACACACACACACACGCACGCATGCACACCCTCTATCATTACTGCAACCTTAAAGAGAAAAGAGGACAAACTTGAAGGATCTGTTTAGAAAATATTACAAACACACAGCAGACTTTTCTCTTACTTTTACCAATAAAAAAAAGTTTGTTTTTTTATTGTTTATTGTTTTTTTAATGGTGCTTTTGTGAGGATATTACATATTCCAAATACAGATACTGCTATATGCAAAAGTTTATATACACCTATTCAAATAACGTTTGATTTTTAAACACATCCGCTACAGAGAACAAAATTACATAATAATACATTTCCACAAATTCTGGTGCACAAGAATTAACATATAGGGAGGGGGGAGGAGAAAACATATAGATTGGTTCAGAACTTTTGCACAGGCCACCTTTTATTCAGCAAATAAACTGCACTGGGGAGTGATGTTATGGTAAACAGTAGTAAACAGTAATTGTGCACAAAAATGTGTGTTCCCTGTAGGGGATGTGTACTTATTTTACTTACAAAATAAACAGAATGTGTGATTTGACCAGGGGCTCCCTTCATAATATATTCTAGAATAGTCTGCGCAGTGTTTTTAAACTGATTACCTCGTTCTTTACCTTCAGATGCTTTATTCACATACTGGAACAAAGCGTCTCCCTCTGAGCTGATGGACTTCTTCACTCTGATTGAGTAAGGACACTCCACTTTCAAACCCATCATCTGTTTTTATGTGAGTGCTG
Organism: Bryconaethiops microstoma; assembly: GCA_037577275.1. Taxonomy (NCBI): domain Eukaryota; kingdom Metazoa; phylum Chordata; class Actinopteri; order Characiformes; family Alestidae; genus Bryconaethiops; species Bryconaethiops microstoma. The sequence goes on along the minus strand of JBBJLS010000109.1, from coordinate 3,249,172 downwards.
ACAAGTGCTGTTTCATCTCTTTTCTCTCTTCTGTCCTTCAGAGTGTGTCTCTATCAGTTTAGGTATATGGGGAAGAGGTTTATTGTCAGGTAAGAATGCTTTTTATGAAAGCTTGTACGTTATTCAAGTAAATCTATTTATCTGCACCATATATATTTAGTCTGTACAAAAACTGCTGCTGTACACCCAAACACACACACATACACAAAGAGAGCTGGTGGCCTAGTGGTTAGGGAGTTGCTCCTGCGATCAGAAGGTCGTTAGTTTGAAACCCAGGACTCCCAGTGGCACCACTGCGGTACCCTTGAGTAAGGTACCGTCCCCACACACTTCTCTCCAGGCGCTGTGTGCCTGGCTGCCCATTGCTGAGAATAATTTCATGCTGTTCACATTGTGTGCTGTAATACCTTGCTCTGAATGACCCTGTTCCTCTTTATGTGGTTATGTGTTCTTGGCTGAAACGCTGGCGAGAGCACAGTTAGTCAAAGCTAGCATCCTGGCCTCCCTGCACGGGGTAAGAGCTGTGTGCTGGCAAGTGGCTGAATGCTAATGGCTTGCTGACTCACCTTCCCAACACTCACTTGAATGACTCAACAGCAGATGTTAAGTGTGTGGGAGCATTTGAGTGAGTGTGGTTGTGTCACAGTGTGTTTGTGTTGCGAGCAGGGACTGTGCTTACTCACCTTTCTGTTAGTTTTGAGGCAAAGCATGTTCACTTACTGCACTGGCTTTCATTCATCTAGCATGATCCATTTTCTTTCATTGTTTTGTCCTAATCACCATGCTGGCCTCACTGACACCTACAGTGCTTGTTGTAGTGGAGTGATGTTTGTCTTCATATACTAAATCATGCTTATGCCTATATTGTCCCTGTTTTTCTAAATGACGGTTCACTGACACTTTCACTAAACACGTTTCACTGTGCATCATTATTTTAGTAACAATCTGTAATATCTTCCAGGCTGTATGTGAGCAGTGTATAACACAGAACCCAATAAAATGAAAGTAGCAGTGCTAATATATATTGTTTGGACAGTAATTGTGTAATATTGTTGAGCAAATGCAGCAAAGTAAATTTTTTTTAATCGTTTTTAAAATCATGGTTAAAACACGTCTAACAAATGTAATGTAATGTAAATCATGACATCCAATAACAGAAAGAGTTATTTATGAAAAAGAGATAAACAAAAGAAACCAATACATCTCTACCATTGCAATATAAACTGCTCGTCCATAACATTAAACCACCTGCCTAATATTGTATGGGTCTCAATTGTACCGCTCTGTTCTGTCGAGGCAGTCACTCCTGAAGACCTTTGAAGGTGTGCTGTGGTCTCTGGCACCAACATGCTAGTAACAGATCCTTTAAGTCCTGTAAGTTGCAAAGTGGGGCCTCCATGGATCAGGCTACTAAGTCCAGCACATCCCACAGATGCTTGGTCAGTTTTAGATGTGGGGAATTTGTCATGTTTCTAGCCTGTTTCTGAACAGATTTTTTGTGGTAGGACACATTATCTTCTGGAAGAAGCCACTGCCATTAGGGAAAACTGCTGCCATCAAGGGGTGTACTTAGTTTACAGCAGTGTGGTACATGTAAAAGTAATGTCCACATAAATACTTTCCCAGCATAACATTGTCCAGCACCTTACACTGCCGGCTTGCTTGTTCCCAAAGTGCGTCCAGTTGCCATCTTTTCTGCAACACACTCAAATTAGTAAGTCTTGGGTGGCCATGACGCTGTTGGTGGTTCAACGGTTGTTTTTTTTTTTGGACAATTTTTGGTGCTTACTGACCGCTGCATCTTGGGAACATCCCACAAGACGTGCTGCTTTGGAGACTCGTGAAGCCATGACAGTTTGGCCCTTGTCGAAATCACTAAGATCCTTACACTTGCCCATTTTTTCTGCTTCCATTTCGTCAGCCTCAAGAACTGACTGGTCACTCTGCGTAAGATGACCAATGTGGAAGAAAACTGCCTATATCTTTAGTTGTGGCTCAATCATATGGCAGTCATATACCACACTGTAAGAAAGGTTCGAGGATTGCCCTTGTCATGGTCTTGTAAAAAAGGTCTGTGGCAAAATTTAGAATAATCTCATGATGTGACTATTAACCAACGAATAGGAATGAAGCATGAAATGACACATTCATATAGTGGCACAGGTGTATGACTGTTGAGGTTTTAATTCTTGTATTGACTTGCGTTGTAACCCACGATTCGGGTGTTTTCATTGTGCAGTAAACATTATTTTATACCCAGGTAGATCCGTGAAGTGCTTTGCAGTAAGATAAGAATTCTCTCAGTCTCACAAGTTATGCAAACTACCTTTTTACAGGTACCAGTGTAATGAGATAATTAATACTATTCACTTCACATGTCACTGGCTGTAATGTTGTGGCTGAGCAGTGTATATCATTTAAATTTCCCATATCCTACTTTTTATATATTTAATTGCTTTCCTTAAAGTCCATTTATGAGATTTATATGTATTACATTATGACCCTTTCAAATCGCTCTTCTCTATCTATCTATATATATATATATATATATATATATATTTATATATATATAAATAAATTACCCTTGTTCTGACTAGCTGCCCTTTTTTAAAAGCAGACAGATCTGAACTAGGCTGAATAGGCAGATATATTTAAACACTGCATCCTAATTTTCCTAATAGGGACCATTTAGGCTTGTGTTTACATGATACATTTAGAAAACAGTGAGAAAAATTACTGAAATTATATCTCGTTATATTTGTGGACAACTGACAATAAAATCAAACTGTAAACCACGTATTTACGTCTGTAAAATTGATGATCATATTAAAGTTGCCAGTATTGTCCATAATCAGAATTTTAGCTCCTGTATCAGTTACAGAATGTTCGTAATGGCTGGGCCAAAATAGGCAGTGTTGTGATTGGGCTGTGTCATGCAGCATCATTAAGCAAGTAGTGCATAAATGTGATTTGATCTTTTAATGAACTTGACTGTCATTTACCTCCTTTTCACAAGGCTCTGTTTATTCCCAGGAGTCAGGAGGCAGTGGGATTTCTGGTTCCAGACAGGAAGTCGTTAACTCTTCCTGTGTCTCGTAACAGAACGAGCATCCTACACACTCGCTTACACCAGCTTGGAAGCGTGGAAAATGCACATACTTTTAACCACAGTAAGAGATAGTCCTGCAACATACACATAAACATGCACATGCGCAAAGCCACACCAGTGGCTATTACATCTCATTTGCCTTAAAATTGTAATTATCCTCATCATTAGTGCTTTATTAAAATTTGGACAATGCTTCGGTGTCACTATTTATGATGTCCTTACACAATCGCTAACCAATAGCCACTAAAAGCAGCAGGATTTTCATTTGTAAATAGATATAAAGATATAGATTTTAGTACTTGGACCCTGTACATGAGAGGTTTACAAGCTTGGGCAAACCTTTAAGTCATGTATTTCCAGTTTCTAAAGATTTTAAATGTTCTGGGAATCTGATAAGATATTGGTAAGCTTTACCCTACACCACTACGCTATTCAGGTTCTTTTTTATTACATGTTCAGTATATTTGGAGGAAATTCTTTACATCTAATCTGAAGCTGAAGGCTTGAAATATAGTTTGAGAAAGAAGGCTATAGTTTGAACCTGAAGGCTTGAAATATAGGTTGAAAATATTGTTTGAAAGTGGTTTGTGCCAGGCTGACTTTCAGCACAGTGAGAGTTTATTTCAGTCAGTCTCGAAGCCGTCTGCATTTTCTTTCTCTTCCTCCAGCATCCGGCCATGGTGATTCTGATGCGTGTCTGTTAGAGGCCAACATTTCCACTGAGGTCTGCCTGACAGTGTTGGACACCCTCAGCATCTTCATCATGGGCTTTAAGGTACAGCTACGCACACACTGCTCAAATGAAGGCTGCGGTCATATTTAGGCTTACAAGTTGAGCCAGACCAGTTTAAACAGGCTGTTGTGCACTTTTTAAAGGTACTACATTGATCTATTAAAGGAATGATCTTCCTCTGCACTACGTAAAGGCACAGGTGTTCTGTGCAGCACTAGTTTCTCAGTTAAGGAATGAAGTCTCATTCAAACTGCAGCAGTTAAAGAGACACACTCCCTTCGCTAGTTATGAGCACAGTTATATTCATGCTTTCACACATGGATGCTATTTTAGTGCAAGTTCCATCCCAGGTGTTCATTTAAGACAAATTTATAATGTGAATGAAATTCTGAAAACCAATTCCGCCTTTTTTTTTAAACGTTTCTTTGCAGACCCAGCTGTGTGCTGATTTGGGGCACAATCCCCTGATGAAGAAGGTGTTCCAGGTGCATGTGTGCTTCCTGCAGATCCCTCAGTCAGAAACAGCACTGAAGCATGTCTTCACCTCACTGCGCACATTCATATACAAGGTAACTAAACACCTTAATGTGCTGGAAAGGACAGCTACCTGTAGAGTTCTGTGTGGCTGAAGTTTTCCTTCTATGATTGTCCTTCTATACATATAGCTAATAAAAGAACCTGAAGTGTTCATGCTGTTAATTTATTAATAGTTTAGTATCTGTTCTGCCTCACTTCGAATGCTTCTCCCCTCTCTCCTAGTTCCCGTGTACGTTTTTCGACGGCAGGGCCGATATGTGCGCCTGCCTGTGCTATGAGATCCTGAAGTGCTGTAATTCTAAACTGAGCTCCATCCGCAGTGATGCAGCCCACCTGCTCTACTTCCTCATGAAGAGTAATTTCGACTACACTGGCAGGAAGTCTTTCGTCCGCACTCATCTACAGGCAAGAGACACAAAGAGAGAAAGTGGGAGAGGGAAGAGAAATAAACAGAGAGAGGAAGACAGACAAATAAACAAAGAAAAAAAAACACTGTACACTAAGTTAACCCTTATTATTCATTTAGTAATATTAAGACGTGTTATTCAGTCATTCCAATAAATTATTCAGTGCCTACTGTTAAACTACGATGTAGTTGTGAAATGTTTAAGGAGCTGAAAGTCTAAAACTGATTTTACCTTAATGCTTTAAATTACATTGAATTGTGTGTAGGTGGGAAAGGAATGCCTGGGTTTGAGTATTGGCTTGGTACTTTTAAAATGATTAGAAATTGAGCTTTTATCTTTTTCCTTTAGGTGGTAATAGCAGTTAGTCAGCTAATCGCAGATGTCATTGGGATTGGAGGCACGCGGTTCCAGCAGTCTCTGTCCGTCATTAACAACTGTGCCAACAGTGATAAGACTGTGAAGGTGAGCACAATATTTAAAAAATTAAAAATAACTTTAGAGTAGTAGAGTCATTCAGAGTGATTTGATGCAAAATGGCAATGGGAGTGATGGGAACCAGGGGTAGTTATGTCTTTCAACTCAGTTATATCCATTTTATTAATTACAAATGAACAGTGAACTACATGTATCATGTGTATTTTATGTGTTGTTGATAATGGTAAAATGTTTGGTAGATTTGGAAAAAAAAACAGCTTTGCATTGCATTTACTTTTCCCCATTAATGAACTTAAATAAATATGTTGTAAGCCAAAATGTTTTTAAAAAACTAAAACAGTGTCTCAGGCATCAGGCAACATATATGTGAACATTTTGTGCTAATTGCTTTTAGAGGCAATAAATGCCTCAGATGTCTGGATCCTGTCAGCAACAATATGAACAAATTTGACTTGGTAAATCAAATTGACAATTGAATTGTATAAAAAGTTTGAACAATTGATGACACACTCTCTCTCTCCCTCTCAGCACACTGCATTCCCCTCAGATGTGAAGGACCTGACCAAGCGGATCCGGACGGTGCTCATGGCCACAGAGCAGATGAAGGAGCACGAGAAGGACCCTGAGATGCTGGTGGATCTGCAGTACAGTCTGGCTAAATCCTACACCAGCACACCTGAACTGCGCAAGACCTGGCTGGACAGCATGGCCAAAATCCACGTCAAGAATGGAGACCTGTCTGAGGTCAGTATGGACAATACAGAGGTCACACATGGGTGTTCCTGACTAAGACTTCAACATTTAAGTAGTGTTACATTGATTACAAACTGATGGTTGGTTGGATGAAGAGAGGTATGTGCGCAGGAATCACTGAGAGGTATATGGGACTGATGGACTTTGAAAATAGAGCTTGGAAAATTTGTCTGAATCCAGCAGAATCAGAATATTCATGTTGGATTGGGTTGCATTCATAATTTATTTCTCGCTTGGGCTTTAGCTTGGTTCAAGGCTCAAGATTACTTTATTGTCATCAGCAGCTGTGTACACGTACAGAGTGAGATTAGATGACAACGTTTCTCTGTGGACCACAATGCAGCATATAGCAACATTCAACAGAGTGCAGTTTACAACAAACTGAGGACAACAGACAGACAATAAATAGACAGCAAATGAGGCGATTACGTAAACCTTTGGGAGTGATGAGTATTGCACTGCAGGTCTGATTACTGCACAGGAGGCGGTTAGCAGCATTAAACAGAGGTACAGGGACAACAGCTCGGGTTTAGATTTCACTTTTTTTTAGTTTAGCTTACTTTTTCTCCTTACTCTGTTCATCCTCCATACTTTTAAAACAGTTTTTAATCTGACACTCTAGAGTCGCTGGTGTTGTATGCAAAAAACAAAACAAAAGCATTGCTTATCCAGTCTAAAATCCCCTGGGTTATGTTCAAATGTGTTAAATTATTAATTTCTCAAAGTTTAAATTGAGCTTAATTTTGGAAAGCTAATAATAAGCTTTTTGATATTGTAGCTAGGTAATTTAACAGGCAATGTAATTAGGAATTATTGGCGTTTGGACTGGGTTCAAACAGAATTTAGGTTGATGACTTGTGGGTTTGGATCCAGATTTAAGGTTTCAGCTGACAGAATGATCATAAGTGAATGGAAAATGATATTGTGGATTGTTTTTAAATATTCCATTTCCCATGCAGGCAGCAATGTGCTATGTGCATGTAGCAGCTTTGGTGGCAGAATACCTGAAAAGAAAAGGTGAGCACCCGAAGTGAACCGAGAGGACCACAGGAGGGCGCTGTACATACACACGTGTGCGTGCGTCCAGACTGTCACATGCCACATGCCAACCCACACACCACCTTTAACCTAACTCATATTACAGGTCATTTTATTCTTGTTTTCAGCTTATACCTTAAACAATATTGGTCCATGAATGAACATAAGGTTGATACGTGAGGTTGAGCACAGGTTATTTTACAACAGTTACTTAATTCGATTAATTGTTTTACGCTAAAGGAACTGATGTATATGCTGTTGGTTTATGAATATTACAGTTATGTCACAGGTGGTTGACATATGCTCAGATATGCTCAAACATGTACAAAGGTCATTTCCATACAGTAATATGGAATTTAGTCCATTTTAACATGTCTGATAGCAGAGATGATGTACAGGGTCACACACACACTCTCTCACACTATACAGTATGACTGATTTACAGCTGGGGACATAAATAACGTATGGGCAAAGTGTCTCCTCATGTCTTGGTCTATCAAATATATGAGAGTGTGTGTGTGTGTGTGTGTGTGTGTGTGTGTGTGTGTGTGTGTGTGTGTGTGTGTGTGTGTGTGTGTGC
>JBBJLS010000109.1:3186475-3196975 GCA_037577275.1 Bryconaethiops microstoma | reverse complement strand
TGAGCATGTAGTAACTTGGTTGAACAATGGATGTGGACTTGAGTTAAGCTTTACAGGTTTAAGAGACAGATGTAGACTACTTAAGCACTGTTGTTCGTCACTCTGGATAAGAGCGTCAGCTAAATGCCGTAAATGTAAATGTGAATACCACCAGTGTATCTCTATTGGGTCTCGGTCTATCTCAGTCAAATTAACATACACTAATCAACACAGTGTTAACACATCTGAGGAAACAAATTAAAGTACCAAAAGTCACAATACTGAAATGTGACTGCATTCTGAACGGGCATTCTGAGGAACACCATCCCAAGATTTTCTCTCTCTTTCCCAGCACAGGCCGTTTGATGTTCACGCAACGACTTAGCCACCTTTGCTATATACCCATCCTTGTAACAATATGCCATTTCCTCCCTATATAAGGCAGGCGGCTCCTCCTGCCCAAGGGCACTACAGTCATATGGAGTTTGAATGGGAGACACAAGTGACCCAGTTCATATGGCTGCTCCATGGAGACATCCATCCATCACCCGTTCTCTTTTACCTTCCATTTCAGAAATCCACCTCCCCCAAGCCCATTTATTAGAGTGTGATGTACTGGACAGTTGGGCTGAAAGGGCTTCTCATAATAAAGCACAATAGCAGACAGCGCAAGCCTACAGCCCAATACAGAGACCCAATAAGGGCCTTAATAAAACACTCTAAAGTGTTACACTTCCTCCAAGAACCTAATGATGAAGATAATGATGTTGCAGGAATGGCTCACAAAATCAAATTTACATAATATTTTTTAACCCCAAAACTCAGCCAGCCATTCAAGACATGTTTGTTTCTTTACTTTAGCACTGGAGCAACGAGGCTCACAAGTTATAGAAGTTAATATCACTCAATATATCATTGTGTCTGTATTTCCTATGCAAAGCCATGCATGTCTTAAAGAAGGACTGTTTAATTTAATTTAAATATTTGATAGCTTTATTGCAGTCTTACGGTGGATTCAGGGGATTATTTCACTACGTGATGTACTTGACTATATATCTGTCAAATAGAGGATCTTGAATCTTGACTTTCAGTGACCTGTTCCTTGCTTAAGGCTGTAGAGCTTTTCCACCATGCAGTTCACTGAACTGTCGTATACAATAGCAGGGCATCAAGGTTATTGAATCTATTACTTGTGTCTTCAGAGGTGCGAACATACTCCACCATTTCACACCTGTCTGGTCGTTCAACGACCTTAATCACGGAAAAACACTCTTCGACTTTAGAAAAAAGACTCTTCGGTTCAAACATAGCTTCAGCTTACAGACCAGACGTCTCACAAAGTGGGCTTATACGAAGCCCTTGTGAGCTCCACTTTGAGACTGTTTGCAGGCAGTGCTTTTACAGACACTTCTCTTACTCTTTAAGTGTGGTTTCCACAGAGAAATGACTTAATTTTGTGAATGAGGGGGTGCTGTGGTCTTCTGTGTACTAAGCCTTTTACACATTTCATAGTTCTGTTCCTAAAATAAAGTGTAAAATGTCCATTTGTCATATGTGAACAAACAGCACACAGTGTGAACAGTGTGAAATTCTTTGTCTGCATTTAACCCATTTAACACATTCACCAATGCAGCAGTGAGCTGCCACCAGCACAGAAACCGGAGAGCGCTATCTTTCTCAAATGAACCTCTATGGTGCTGCTGACATCCCTGGGGATCGAACCCACAATCTTCCGATTGCAAGAGCAACAACCATACCAATAGCTCAAGGGTACCTCAGAGGTGCCATTAGAAGTCCTGGGATTCAACCCCACAACCTTTCGATTGCAGGGGCAACTCCCTAACCACAAGGCCACCAGCTGGCCCAGAATGATGTTACAGACTTTAAAACTTAATTAATTGCAAAACCTAATCCAGTCACCACTTTAACTCTCGGTATTAATGACGACGACAACAACAACAGAGCTAACTTCATTCAGATGTTCAGTTCGTTATAAAAGAGTTAGGGTTTCAAACCTACCTGCATCCCGGGCAGCCCGCTCTGAACTGGAGAGTGTGCCATGGTGCTCTCCCAAAACTGGCCAATAAGTGACTAACAACTGTCTCCACGCGATTATGTCTCTCTTAAACAGTGAATTTAATGCTTTAATGCTGTACTCCAGCTCCTCAGAGGCAACACCAACAATGTAAACAACATCCAAGCCACTTAAAGTCCACCGGGGCTCAGTGCGACCCCTTCACCGAGAACCCCCCTTTCCTCCCGTGGGAGCTGCTGGCCAAGCCTCGCTAGCCCTCACACAGCTAGCCGCCTGTTTCGCTCGGAAACAGCGACATTACACGAAGACACCAAGGAGAAAAGACAGCGGAGGGTAATTGGACGACTATATGTATGGAAAAGTGTCCCAAAGTGCATCTGAAAAGCTCCTGGAGAGCTTTTCTGGAGATAAATAAGCAGATAGCTAGCCTCCTCTCTCTCTCACTCCGGCTCGCGGGAGAAACTCGTTAGAGTTTAGGCACGGCGGATTTCCAAAACATCGCGGTAAAAAGGCGGCCCTGTGCTTCGAAATGGCCGGCCCGCGGTGCGCGAGCCTCCCGAGCGGCTTGTGAGCTGCTTCCGTACCGCCCAGACACCACCGAGAGCCAAAAACACCGCTCGGTCCGACTCAAAACACCAGTGTTGACATCCTCACTCCACTCTCCAGCTCGCCGCCATCTTCTCACAGCTGTCATCAGCAACGTTGCCAACTATCTCCTACAGAAAGTAGCTGAAGTTTACCTAGAAAGTCGCTAGATGTCGCTAGATAACGGCATGCGCTAATTTGCATATAAATGACGCCATCACGTCACGCCGCGTTGGCGTTCTGCCAAAAAAGTAAGAAACCACAACGCCCAGATACTTTGAAATACTGACATCCGTACTTTCATCAAGCAGGAGGCTGTATTTGTTGCCAACAGTATCAGCCACTAGCCTTTAAATAAAGTTAGGAGCCAAAACACCATTTATCATCTCGGTGCATTTGGTGTGGCGCATCCGAAAATTCTGGGCTATATTGGAATCGGGGGAATGCTGCCTTGCATGCTAAACCAGTATGTTCACTCGTCAAAATAGAGCAGTGATCTCCGATAAACAAAGCAGTGGTTGCCTCTGCCTGCTTCAGAGTGTCTGTTTTATTTTTGTAAAGGACAGTTACTGATTGTATGGCTCTGTCTTTTCAACATGCTTCTGGGAGCTGCATGCTTTTTAATGTTTGACAGCTTGGCATAAAAATCTGCTTAACAGTACAGACAGTAAGCCCTGCTGTCACGACCAACATAGGGTTTCACCCATCCTTTCAATTCCGGTAGTAACTCCCATTCTTTTCGGGAATTTTTGGAAGTAGGATTTAGGTTGTCATCGTTTTAATGTTTTTATTTTACAGGTTTGTGTAATAAAAAAATAAAGTTTGATTTCAATGTCTATGTGCTCACTTGTTCAAAAAGACGGAAAGGAGAGGTTTGGGGGGTGAAAGACGATGTTCATGTTCATGTGAAAAGAAAGATCTGCATTATATACCTGAGAGGAATTTCTTTTTTGCTTTGCTTGAAAATATAACTTCCTTCAAATTCTTTTGCTTGTAATACAACTTTTGTAAATGTGTGAGATCAACCAAGAAAGGTTTACGATTGGTCAGTCGATGTGACTGTCATACTTGCATGCACATGCGCAGATTATTCACTTTACGAGAGTCTGGACTGACGGAGGTAGAGCAGGCTGCGCATCAGGCTGATCTGCAGGGAATATTGACGACAAGGTTATACAGAAAGTAGCTAAGATTTGTCGCTAGGCGCTTTTTTGGAAAAAATGTCGTTAGAAATAGAGACAAAGTCGCTAAGTTGGCAACACTAAATCTGACGCTTGTACTCTGAGCTGTGGAAACTCCTCGGACGACGGACCGCCCCTTAAAAGCCACATGAGAACGGTGTAGAATCAATCCGGATGGCGCTCAGCCACTCCGCTTTCTGGACACACTCGCATTTGTGTTTTCTCGTGGCATTTGCCGAGCGAAAAGTGGGCGAAAACACGAGTTGGCGAGAGTTGAAACCCGCGCTCCCCGAGAAGAGACTCTGTCGTGTGTGTGCCGAGACCAAAAATGGTCACGCTGCAATGACTCGTTTCGCACGGTCCCCCCAAAAAGGGCCGCTTTAATGCTCTTCTTTAGCCCAGGGAACATTCGACCACCTTTTCCAAACCATAAGCAGGCTTTGTTCTACACTTTCATCTTCTTTCCTTGACTCTAGCACCACCCTAATGTATATATCCACACCATCATTTTCCATGTTTTAACTAGTTCATAAGCATAAGGCTTAGCTCTACACATTTTCTTTGTCTTTCCTTAACTTAAGCCATCTGTTACTCTAAATTCACCATAGGCTAATCTAACAACATCACAAACATGAGGCCCAGTGTACACATACTCATATGCATAACAGGTTAACTTTGTTACATTTTTTCACTCTCTTTTACTGTTTTTGGTTATACCATGAAATGTATTTTTTTTTTAAAACAAATACAACAACAAAAAAACGTAGTCTGCTCTAGGGAGGAGAAATGACAGAGCCTTCAGGAGAGAAGAGGTGATGGGAGGGTCAGAGAGGTCACCGCATTTCAAGAGGGCCATTTTCTACACCCATTCTCTAGCTGTGTATATTCTTTCCCAGTTGTCTTTCAGGTCTCTCCATTCAAGAACAAACCTATTGTATACACCCACACCATCGTTTCACATTTTTTAAAATACTAAGCGTAAGGCCAAGCTCTACACTTTCATTGTCTTTCCTTGACTCAACCTGAAAATGTATGTCCAGCTGTACGCCTTCCATTTTCTTCCTATTACCAAATCATTAGCATAACGCTTAGCTCGTAAATCTTCATTCACTCGCTCTGATTTCACTATGTTGCATCATCCTCCTTATGGTGAGTGGAGACCGGGGTTTGAGTCCCTGATGGGGAGGGTAAACCTTTTTGGGGCAGGTGGTGCCCTAGTGCTTAGGAAGTTGGCCCTGTGACCAGAAGGTCATTGGTTGGAATCCCAGGACTGTTAGTGACACCTACCGTCCCCACACTCTTCTCCCCGGGCGCTGTGTTCCTGGCTGCCCGCTGCTTCACCTGGGGAATGGGTTAAGAATTTCATGCTGTTCACACTGTGTGCTGTGGTGTGTTCACGTATGACAAATGGTCCCTTTTACACTTATTGGCCTAAATCCTATCTAAGGACGACTTCTACTTGTTCCAAGTTTAACATATGCTCATAACCTAACTAGAAACCTAAGTTACTCTTTTCAGCTGTATCATATTTCAAGTTTAAGTTCAAATTTATTTATATAGCACATTACCATACACAGATGGTCATTCAATGTGCTTTACAGAAATGGCAAATAAAATAAGGATAAATAAAAATTACAATAAAATAAAACAAGATAATGAGAGGGATAAAAGAAGTAAAAGAATACATAAAAGAACATTAAAAGTGCATCATAGGCCACTCTTAAGTACATCATAAGTATCAGGCTTAAGCATAAGACTACTTCTACATGTTCTATTGTTAACCATGACTTGTACTTATTTCAAACACATCTTAGACCTTAGGCTTTGCTCTAATACGGTGTTACATATTGTGACCACACCCTAAGTGTAACCTGCCTTGAGTCTACTTTCATTTACATTAATTTCATTTACAGCATTTAGTAGAAAGGCAACTTCCATTTCCTAACTACAGGGGACAGTCTCCTGGAGCAACTTGGGGTTAAGGGTCTTGCTCAGGAATCCAGTGGTGGTTTGCTGAAAGTAGGATTTGAACCCATGACCTTTTGGTCAGGAAGCAAGTATCCTACCCACAAGGCCACCACCCCCTACTTTCACTTTCTCTAACTTCATTATATGTCTCTGGCCTAACTATAAGCCTTCTTTCTATTTTAGTAAAAGCATAATGAGCCACTCTATCTACAGAAAAATAGTAACGCCCAGCTGTAAATTTATTTTTAATTACGCCTTAGTAGACACGGGCGGCTGCTACTGCTGGAGCGACTTCTGCCATCATGTTTTTTTTGCTGCTTGCTACAGTGTCAGGGCAGGCAGGGGGCGGGACCCCCGCTACGGGGAAAGGCGGGGCCAGCAATTGTGTATAATTTAGTTTTATTTTGTTTTATTTTGTTAATTTAGGGTGACTATTGTTCTTATTATTGTATTATAATTTTACTATTACATTTTATAACTTATAATTGAATATTCTTCTTATTTTTTCATGTATTTATTCGTTTTATGATACGTTGCCTGTTTTTATTTCCATATTAGTGTTTTTTATTTGTTTCTATTTCATTTTATTTTTTAATTAAGGCTTATCGTTTTTGTTTTTTATTATTTTCTACTTATTTTTAAGAAAAATATTCCGATACATTTCCTTTTGTATTTCCATAGAACGTGTATGTATGTATGTGTGTATTTATTTATTTATTTTTAATGTTTGTTTATTTATTTATTTTACTGTTTTAATTAAGGGTTATCATTTTTATCGTTTACTGTGTTTATTATTTATTAATTTTATGTCGCATTCATATTTCATTTATTCATTTGTTTATTTATCTGTGGTTATCCTTTTTATTGTATAGAATTGTTCTAATTAATTATTTTATTTTTAAAATAACTTTAGGATACATTGCCTTTTTGTATTTCTAACGTTTTTTCCATTTATTTTTCATTTATTTTTTATTTTGCTTTTTTAAATTTAGGCTAATCGTTTTTTTATTGTTTACTATTGTTCTTATTACATTTTAAATTAAATTTGAGACAATGCCTTTTTTTATTTCCATGTAACTTTTTTTATTTTAATTATTTCATTGTATTTTTTAAATTTATTTAGGCCTATCGTTGTTTATTGTTCTTCATATATTTTCTATTCATTTATTATTGATTTTGTGATACGTTTCCATGTGACATTTTTTATTTTTACTTTTCATTGTTTTTGTTTATCGTTTTTATTGTTTATGACTGTTCTCATCATTTTGAAAAAATTATTAAATTTTATGATATGTTGCCTTTTTGTATTTTCACATAACTTTTTTTTATTATGGGCCAGACCGTTGAAATGTGAATGGGAGCCGAGGGTGTTCAAATTTCAGATCGTCCTGCTTGGACACGCTTTGTCTGAAACCCACCAAACTTCATGTGATACCTCAGGCCAACTCCCCCCACTCACCAATGCGTTCGTCCTTTCCTTGCCTTTTGCTCATCCCTTTTCCCTCATTCGCTTACATTCATTTTTAACTCTGTTCAAGTGAATGCAGTTTCAGGAGTGGAAACTTTCAGTCTCCATACAGTGACAACACGAAATGAAACGTCACATGAACCCTCAGGTCGTGCCCCCCACCATATCCATCCCCTCATCCAAACTCTGCATTCTCCTTTTCCTTTCTTTTCATGCATGCCATTTTTCCTCATTAAGGAAAAATGAGCTCTGCTCATTAATACTTCACCATACATCCACAAAGCTTCATATGGAACCTCGGGGCTCCTAGAAAGGCCATAGCAGCCACCTTGAAACTCACCCATCACATACATGATATCAGGTATGACTCACACTTCTCTTTTTCTTGCCTTTTGTCCATCCCTTTTTCCTCTCCATTAATAATAATTGTTGAGGGCTAACATCTAGGTCCTTGTTATGGTATACATGATGGTTGCTAGGTGGTTGCTAAGTAGTTTCTAGGCAGTTGCTATAGTGCAGGGGTGTTTACTAGGGAGTTTCAAGGTGGCTGCTATGGCCTTTCTAGGTGGTTTCTAGGCAGCAGGCCCAACTCAAAATCTCTTCAAGGATTTTCTGATTGATACTGATTTATGCATTTGCTTGCTTGTTTGTTGGTTTATTTAATTTGATTTATTCAGATCATTACTTTCACCGTATTATGTTTCAGTTTTATTTTATTTAGTTTTAATTTACTTAATCGTTTTTAATGCTAAATTGAACGATTTGATTTTTGTTTTTTATATTTAACATTTTTTTTTCCTGATAAAAATCTTTCAATATTATTTAAAATAACATACTGTAGGATAATATGCAATGTCCTAAACACATTGTATTATATGATCAATGTAAATGTGATAACTTTGTGTTATATAATTATGATGATATAGTGTACATTATTGAAGTAATTAATCAATTTAAATGTAATTACATGTAATTAAATATATTGTATTATAGGAGTACTGAAGGTATATGTATAGGTTCATTATAATTCACCCCCCCCCCTTTTTTTATCCTCATTGTTGTGTGCTGCTGTCGTGTTGTGTTGTTTGTTGCACCGATGGTCCAGAAGGACGATATTCACTCTTTACTAAATGTATGGCTGGGATGACAATAAAACTCAATTTGACTTGACTAGATGCGATTACATTGTGTTATATAATCATGACATCATCATCGTTTTTAGTAGACCTTGATGTCAGAAAGGGCTGTCTTTTACAAACTCATTCATTATATACAAGAGGATAAATTGGTGTTTATTGATCCAGAAATTTCAGAGCAGTGGTGTTGAATCCTGATCAAAATTAATCAATAGGAGAAAAGGTACTGGGACTGTGGCGCCCCCTAGTGTACAAATCCTATCAGCACAGGCCAGCAGATGTTTTTCTAAATCTTGAACACTAGATGGCGACTCTGTTCTATAGATCACACCTTCTTTCAATGGGCTTCCGCATGACTCTAACGTACAGTACCCTGCAAAATTCTTAGACCCCTGCAAAAATAATTTTTAGACTAGCCGTGAGTGTTATTTTCACATTAATATTACTAAATATACTAAAACAAACTAAAAAAACTACAAATAACATTACAGTAAATTGTGATTTTATGTCAGTGTGTGTTCCTTGTGGCAGCCCAGTATTTGGTTCACGGTTCAAGATTACTTTATTGTCCTCAGCAGCTATGAGCACGTACAGAGTGTGATGAGAGGCTTCTCCATGGACCACCATGCAACATATAACAACATACAACATGCAAGTCATGACAGACACAATAGACAACAGACAACACAACAAACAGACACAATAATTGTAATAATAGTATATGTAACAGTATAGCGTTGGTGCTTTGAAACCCTTCCAGAGTGTCTAATATTGCACCATTGGAGTGATTATTGCACAGCTGGCAGCACTGAACAAAGTGCAGAGTATGACAGAACCAACACAATAAATAGACAATATAGCAGTGTGACTGTAGTTTGAATGGGATGTATAACTGAAATAATACAGTAAATAGTGTAGCAGTGTGACAGTAGTGTGAATAGGATGAATAACTGAAACAATACAATAAATAGACAGTATAGCAGTGTGACATTAGTGTGAATGCGATATAAACTGAAATAATACAATAAATAGATAGTATAGCAATGTGACAGTAGTGTGAATGGCATGCAAATCCAAGTCAATAAAAATAAAAAAAAGAAAAGTAGAAATCTGGAACCAAACCTGTGTTCTCCTCACCAGCTCACAAAACATCAACTACTTTTAAGAAATAAAACAAATCTTGATCCTTTTACTTCTTTCTCATTTGTTTGCATTTATTCTTATGTTAAAAGACACTTTCACACACTAAGAATATCTGCATAGGTGCTATAGACTTTTGTACAACTATTGTAGATATATATCTATGATGTGTCCTGTATTTTATGTGCCGTATAGGTGTTACTGTTTACCTAACTTACTCCATCTTTAACAACAAACTACCCAATTAGAAATTAGCCTTGGTACTTACTGGATATGGCACAGGTGAAGAATATGGACTGTGACCTCTGTGACCTCAAAGTAACGTCTTACAGGTCCCTCCTTACGATATCTTATTATCCCTTTTTGTGACTGGCAGGAAGTACTACAAAAAACTGAGGTAAATGAATAAGCACAGGACAGAAAATGTATATAATTATTATATACCATTTATTACTGTTTACTATTAGGGATGTGAGAGGGGGCAGCTGGCCAGTTTCATGCTGTGACCATAAGCTTTCTCCATAAATGAATGGGTTGTATTCAGGACTGCTGTTTGTATTTGTTTGAATTCAAGGTTTGCTATTTAACTTATATTGTATTTTGAATGAGACACAGGCTTTACATGCCAAGTAAGTCTGGCTAAGTGTGTCGACTGAAATCGTCCTTATCGCTCCGATCTCTATTTACTGGAATGCTCGGCTGAGCCATGCCACCTAAGGCGTCAGACGCGTCTGGAGCTGGGCCGTATGCTGCGAATAAAAACCCTCGTAATCCTCAAACACTCTCAAATTCCTCCAGAGGGCCTCTTCATCTCAAATCTGCTCAATTTTCTTCAAACGGGCCCTATCCCCCCCGCCCACCCCCGTGAAAACTGGGTGGATATTTAGTGATGGATGAGCGATCAAGCTCTGATTCAAGTGCACCACCTCCAAAGCCACAAAACAGCTCTCTCTCTCTCTCTCTCTCTCTCTCTCTCTCTCTCTCTCTCTCTTTCTCTCTCTCTCTCTC
>JBBJLS010000109.1:3157669-3168341 GCA_037577275.1 Bryconaethiops microstoma | reverse complement strand
ATATAAAGGTCTGTTTAATCTGTTTTGATGTACTGCAGAATAAAACGAATGAACAAATTACCTGTTTTATTACAAATTATTTGTTTTTTCTGCATTAGATCCAAATAAAATAAATGTGCCTAAGAGGGCGTTTAGCACTATCATGTAGTTTCTGTGATGCCTTTTTAAAAAATTAATAATACATTGTAATGTTTTATAATTATTTATTAATTACATTTATTTCAGTTGTGCTTATCTATTTTCAACCCCCTACTTAAATTAGTCGCGGTTTTAAAACGAAATACAATTGAAATAAAAAAGTAGAAGTAAAAAAAATGATCGTCAGGTTTATGCGAGTTCAGAAAATGATGCGATGAAATGATTTTTTTTTTAAGTGTAATGGCAATTGACTTATTGTTTTGACTCCACTGATTTATTTCGCAAAGCACTAGTTTTATATTGGGCACCTTTATGATGATAAACACAGACTGTGCTGCAAAACCACACCAGTTCATCAGTAGATTAAAACCCACGGGCCGGGACGCGTTAGGGAACTACAGCCACACGCACAGAGAAACGTTATTTCAATATGAAATTACAAAGTGCTGGAGAACGTAGTTTAGCTCATAAACTCCATGCATATTTCGCAATCTGTAAAAAATGACAAATTAAAATAAAGAAGAAGAATAGGATGAATAAAAAGCAAAAAAAAATCAGGCAGCAAAGATTCGACACACTATTAAAATCAGAAACCCGAGACCCTCCCTCCCCTCTCTAAACCGGCTACAGTCCAGAACAAGGTGAGGAAGCAAAATTCCCTTTAAAGGTCCATTTCATATAAAGGACGCATAACAATACAAACACATTAATCCATCACACCTTGAACCCACTTGTTAGACTTATGAATAAACTATTAACAAATGTCTGTCTTTTCCATTTTTTTGTCTTGACTTTATTCCTTGTTGGTCTTGAAGACTCCTTTTTAGTGCTCCTCCGCCCCCCTGTTTAGGCAGACCACGCCCCCAGGCCTGGAATTAGTTCATAAAGGTAAGGACTGGCTAGTAGTTCATACTTGCAAAGCCTTCAGTGCTACAGGGCTGCCTTTAGGTTCAAACTTATAAAACCTAGCTCATACTCGCAAGCAGACCATGAGGATGAGCTACAGACCCAAGAGTCCAGAGTTTAGTGTTCATCCCCCACTTCCTCAGCTCATTACAGGTGTGTTCAACCAGGGAGATGTCAGGGAAAACACTAAACTCTGCAGGGTCGTGATCTTGGACCGGAATCCCTGTACAAACCAATCCCAGTACAGACCGGGTTTGTCAAAATACAGACGGGTGGAAATAAAAAAAGATAAGGCGCCCATGTCCAAGCACTTGGAGCAAAGTGTAAGAAAAGCTTCTTTGAGCGGTGTATCCGAGACCGCTCAGAAACGTCCAGCGGAAAGGTCACAGTCCGGGAAGCGGACCTGTGTTCAGAATGGTAACGTGTCATGAAAGAGTTTGTCGATGATGGCAGGCGTGGGGACCAAGTCTTCGAGCTTCAGGTAGAAGATGCGCTGCAGTCCCTGCGTGCACAGGGTGCGCAGCTCCGGCAGCTTGCTCAGCATTTTCGGCAGGTGACTTTGGCAGTTCAGGCCACCACCGTTACACGTCACGTGTTCCTTCAAGCAATTTAAAATCTTGCTCTGAAGTTCCTCCATCTTCTTGGGCTCTTTAAGGCCATGTCTCTCTGTGGAAACACAGGGAAGCCAGAATAAGGGTGGTGTGGTGCTGAAGTCAAATTCTCACATGCAGTTCATTCTTATAGGGCCCTAATCATCCACACTTTTTCAAAATGGGAATTTAATGTAGCATGTAAAAACTGTTGAAGCTCCTACAGTCTGTATATGAAAATAAAGCTGCAAGAACAGTCTGTTCTGAATTGACTGTTTTTGTCATGTCAACTACATTTACATATATCCTCCTGTTCAGACTACAGCAGTATAGCAACACCCATTCTATTTAGCCCTGTTGATGGAAAGCCAATCAGAATAGAGATCATTTATATATATCAGTTTTAATGGCACAGTACCATAGCCTGTTTAATTCAAAGACATAAACTGAGGCTCGAAATGGTTGTGTAAAATGAATTATTGATACATAAATGCTCAGAAACAAAAGAAGCCTTTAGGGGAAAAACAAAACTACAAGATAATAGAATATGGGCCCTTTAAAAATAATGGTTCTTGGCTTGGATGCACAGTTTTACCAAAAAAGCACACACTGGTGTAGCCTTTATAGTATGGGAATGTAATTTACATTTTAGAAAAGTTTTTCAATTAAAAGAAGATGCTTCTTTAAAGAACCATCCACTGAAAGGTCGTTTGGGACAGCAAAAGTGGTTTCGCTATGCCGTCACTCCACAGAGATCGTTTTAGCACATTTTGGTTCGAGAACATAGTTTCTTTCTTACCTGTTAGCACTGTGAGGGCAGCCATGCAGGAGAAGGATGAGATGTCTATGTTCATACTCTGCAGGTTGGCCGAGAACTCCACGATGGAGTCGATCCACTCTCCGAAGGCTCGCAAACACTGCATCTTATGCAAGACCACGCCGTTGCAGAAAATGAGCTTGTCTTCTGCTGGGTTGGATCTGGAAATGAGAGTGGGCAACGTTTGGCTTGCTGCACTGATTAATATGGGCTTCAGTGTCAGAGAGAGATGCTGTGTTTTGAGAATAATGACAGAAGGAAATGTGGTTTTCACCTGTATGCCAACCGCAGAACAAAGAGCTCCAGGAAGGCTGACTCAAAGAGCAGCTCCTGATCGCATTTGGGGAGGTCGGTGAAGCCCGGCATCTTTTCTGCCCATCCACGGATGATGCTCATGGACCCTGTTAGCAGGTCATAAAACTGCTGCACATGGAGGCTTTCATCTCCAGCACTGTGGTAGTCAGCGCTTATCTGAAACTGGGAAAACATGCTTGTCATGTCATCCATTTAATTATAGCTTTAATACCTACCAATTGTTAATAATAGAATGGTTTGGTTAAACACATTAACACAGCAAACAGTGAAATGCAATCAAATAAAATTGTTGTTTGGATAATGCCAGCGTGCAGTTATTCATTTTAGCATTAACATTTAGTCTGAGGCAGTGAAACTCATGATATATATAAAGATATTTATATACACACACACACACACACACACACACACACACACACACACACGACCCGAAAGTAGGTACCAAGTTAGAAACAATAAAGAAAATATCTGGTACATGGTACCAATTTATTATTATTTTTTTAAATGTTGGTTCTGCTCATCACATCTTAAACACAACAGATCCAAAAGGACATGTGTGTGTGTGTCAGCAGGATCTGTTTTAGGTGAACGCGTCATGCATCAATGTATTAATATTTGTTAAATGTTTTAGTTGGCATTTTACTCCTAATCCTGCTGGGACATTCTGAATGTCCGGAATAAAAATGTTTATTATCTGAACATTCTTATTCCTTCTTTTATTTGTATGGACTCGAAATGGGTAATCAATAAGAACCGGACTTGATAAGCAGAGCTGGAAATCGGAATTAAAATTGAAATTTAAATGATATAAAACCCTGTGTATATGTTTATATATATGATTTATAAATAGATGACAACGCTGATACACATAGTATTTTTCTCTTACTTTAGAGTAATCCAGGCGGCCTATAGAGGGATTGGAGTCCATGTGGGCCCTGACCAGAGCACTCAGGACACTGGCGGGCGTTAAGGAACTCTGGACGTCCTGTGGGCTCTTGGGTTTGGATGGGAGCCGACCCCTTCGACCTTTTAGACTGTCTGTTCTTACAACTGTAAAACACACACCAGCCCCTTTATTACAAATGCATACATTGCATTCATTCTATAAAGAATCTCCATAATGAATGGTGATATTCTGCTGGACTGTTCTACTACTGAGGTAAGAACTAGGTAAGAACAAACCGATACTGTTTAAATTGCCCATACCTTCCTTCACCATCCCCACGACCAGACACTTCTGAAATCGGCAGTACTGGCATCTGTTCCGCCGCCTTTTATCCACAGGGCAGTTTTTGTTGGCCAGGCAAACATATTTGGCATTTTTCTGCACGGTGCGCTACAGAGAGAGAAATGACACAATAACACCTTCAGTGAACAAAAGTATCTACACCCAGTTACAGTGCTGTTTCTGTAATTGAACAGGAATAAAAAGGGGGGTCTGCTCTGAAGCCCGGGATCTCCATAGCAAAGCTGTGTAATACATTCAAGGGCAGGACAGGGCAGACAATCGGTAAACACGGAGCCGTGGGCTGTCATAATTTGGGGTCCCCTGGCACTACCTCCCCCGACCTCTCTTGTCGGATTAGTGTGACGATCCCATCACCGAGACGAAATAAAGAGCCGGCTTAATTTCACCACTGGGAGTTCCTCGGGGGTGCACTTGTCTTCCAAACCAATTTCGACTGACGCCGCGTTCCTGTTGTCAGAGACGAACGTGGCGGATTCCCCAGGTGCACATTGGCTCAAATGAATGAAAACAAACTAATTGAGGACACCCTAGACTAATATTAATCTACTTAACTTGTCTCACACTGAGCGGGCACCGAACATCACTTTGTTTTTTATTGTTCACCCCCCTATTCTTTTACACATTAAGCAATGGCAGGACAAAAACAAGAATCAAAAGTGAACACAATTGTTAAAAACCTACCTTAAAGAAGCCCTTGCAGCCCTCGCACGTGCGCACTCCGTAGTGCTGGCAGGCGGCGTTGTCTCCACAAACGGCGCACAGACCCTCGCTGGAGGGAGACCCCCGGCAGGGAGGAGACCCCACCGGGCTGTCAGTGAGCCCGTGCCCCACGTGGATCTGGTGTGGGAAGCCCACGCCGTGCTGCTTCCTGAGTGCCGCTGGCACGGTGAAGGACGGGCTCTCCAGGGCCCGGTGCGCAGCCGGAGCGCCGTCGAAGCGCACGTGGCAGGAGGGCATGGGGGGCGGGCAGGCAGGACCCTGCTTGGAGAAGGAGAAGAGCCTGGACACGGCGTCCTTCCGCTGCTGCTCCATCATGTGGGACGCGGCCAGGTAGCTGTGAGGGAAGGCGTGCAGCGAGCTCGCGTCCTCCCACACGTGGTGGTGCGCCTGCGGAGTGGGAGGAGGAGGGGGAGCGAAGCCCGGTTTGTAGTATCCGCCGTGGGACGTCCCGTCCTCGGCATGGGGCCCGTAGCCGTGCGTGTGCATGTCCTCGGCTTTGATGGACAGGTGGTCTCCGGAGTGGGCCGCCGCCTGGTAGAGGCAGGGCGCCTTGGAGTCATAGCTCGCGCCGCCGGTGCCGCCGGTAGCCTCGGCGAACGTGCTGAAGCTCGGCAGCGCGGAGGTGGCCGCTATCTCGGCGTTGGTCAGGTCCATGCTGAACTTGACGAACTCCGGGGTGAGAAGGTCGCAGCTGTAGTCCACCGCCGCGCTGCAGCTGTACGTCTGGCACGCGGGACTGGCGCCCGGAGGAGAGCTCCCGTACTGAGCCTGGACACAGGGCATGGCTGCAGGCAGAGCAGAGCCGTCAGGAGCCGCCAAGGACGGGACATGGTTCATTAGACACGCAGCAAACCCTCATGAACGTCCAGAGTGATATGTAGCCACTTCTGAACCGACAGTACTGGATCGGTTAAAATCTACGGCAGGAGGTCAAATCTTATCCAAAAATGGCCGGTGTGGCTGAAGGTTTTCGCTCTAAACAAGCAGGAGCCCCTGGTCAGCTGCCTGGAGACTGAAACCGAGTCTAATCAGGTGGGTTGGAATAAAAACTTGCAGTCACACCGGCCCTTTGTGGAAAAGAGTTGACACACCTGATCTTTACTCACACGAACAGAAACGAATCGCCATTTACTTTAATAGCACATATATAATGTTCACTTAAATCCACCTGGACTGGAGTGAATCTGTAGACGTAAAATCTCCTGTTAGAGGTAAATAACGCAGCGCTGGGAGTTTTGCAGTTAACATTCTGCACATGTTTTTATAAGTTTTAGTGTTCTGTTAAAAAAATGTAAATGGCTTTTTTTCTTAGCAAAGATTCTGTTCACAGTTTTGTCTCTGTGTAGACTAGAGACTCTGAAAAGATACTCTTCCAATAAATCCACCTCTACTGACTCTTTACTGACTCTTAACTGTACCAACTATATTAGCCATAGATGGTCAGTCTGTTCAGCAGTGATTAGGCTGTACACTAAAGCCTTTATTTGTTAGTTTTCCCAATAGAGACTCTCTATCTCTCCCTCTCTCCGGATCGACCAGGAGGATGGGTTCTCCTTGTGAGTCTTGGTTCCGCCCGAGGTTTCTTCCTCCAGCTTTTGAGAGTTTTTCCTCTGCGCTGTTGCGCACTACCCTCTCGGACCTGGATTCTGTAAAGCTGCATTGTGGCAACATTGGTCGTAAGAAGCGCTGCATAAATTAAACAAGTGAATTACCTCTGAGCACCTGCCTGCTCGGTCGTGGCCGAATCGCTTCAGGTCGGGTTCGGGTTCGGGTTCGGTGTCGCTTGGTCCGCTGCGCCGGGGCTGTGGAGAATAAAAACGACCAAAAAAATAAGCAAAAATGCACAAAGAGGTAAAGATGTGAAAACGTTTTTACCACAAACAACAGGAAAAAAAAAAAAATTTCGCTCGGATATATGCACAACATCGTTTAAACATTTTAAAAACGCAAAGCATGTGATGTTTTCACTTTTTAGGCATACACTTTTTAGTTTATAAGCAATTTTCCACTATGGCTTCATTATTATTATTTACCTTAGTTTTTCCGCCGTGCAGCGCGCGCTCTCTCGTGCGTCTCTCCTCTCCTCGCGCCTGCAGCGCTCTGCTCTCTGTAGCTCGAGCGCAACGTGCCTTTGTTTATGGGCTCGGCGCGTCGCGATCCACGTGCCACTCCGCTTCACACGTCATCGGCGTAAGGCTTTGACGCGCTGGGCGCGCGGACAGTGGGGTCTACTGCGTGTGTGTGCGTGTGTATGTGTTAGTGTGAATGTGTAAGTGTGTGTTTGTGTGTGTGTGTGAGAGAGAGAGTGGGCGTGTCTGCGCGTGTTAGTGATTGTGTGTGTGTGAGAGTGTGTGTGTGAGTTAGTGCTCTTGTGTGTGTGTGTGTGTGTGTGTGTGTGTGTGTGTGTGTGTGTTTGGTCACTTTTTTCACACGAGGGAGCTTCCGTGCGGTTTGAAGTAAAGCCTACAGGAGCAGAAAGGACTGGAGCCTCGCGCTCGCGCGTGCCTGCAATTGCAACTGCTTGTGGTGTAGTCTTTGCATAACTGGGGTTTAAGGGGTGAGTGCACACACACACACACACACACACACACACACACACACACATACGCACAAAGACACATGCACACCCATAATATATTACAAAATGAACATTTAAAAAAATTAAACTGAATTAAAGTATGACTGTACAACTGAATATTGGACTATACACAGTAAAAATGGGGTGTCAACCTATTTTAATCTAGATATAGTATATACAGCCATCAGACCCAAGAGGAAGCTCTGTTTCGAAACTGAAAGAGCTTAATGGTCAGTCATGTCAGCTTTGATTCAACTGTCTCTACAAAGAGGCCACTTTCCAGGCCAGTAAGTAGCATAACTGGACACTGGGCTGCTAGACAGGTAAGGTCATTCTTGACCAGCTGTTGTTACATCATCAGAGTTAAAGGGGAATTCCACCTATCTTCCACAGAACTCACTGGTTAAACCAAGTCATTCAAAGTGGTTTGCTGTGAATTTCTCCATTCTAGAGAAACAGCAGCGGTCAGAATTATTTACAGTGGTGGTGATGGGCACCAGACGTCTAATGCTGAGTCACAAAAAGTTAGTGCATGAAATGGCAATGAATGATTTTAGTTTAATATATTCTTATGATCTAAATTGTAATTTACAGACAGCATTCGCAGTGGAGATGTACATGCAGGGTGCTCTGAGGTTTGAGACTATTTTACTATCATCTACAAACTCAGTGACCCATGTACCTTCACTGGTCAGAATGGTTATATTTGAGACATCGCCACAAGTCCATACATTTTCTACAATGTACAATTTCACATCAAATCACTCGGAATGACTTTGTTTACATCTCGATGACTGACCTATCGTGAAATTTTGGAAAAATGGGTGGACTTGCCCTTTAATGCAAATAAATGCTAACAGAAGGTATAGACTGATGTGGCTTTGATGACAAGTGTTGTCTTTCAACATAACTGAAAAAAGTGTCTGTCAGAAAGGAAGCCTTTAATAGTGTAAAACATCTGAATAAATCAATCATGCGTTTGGTTTGTCAAAACTGATGCTTAGTTAAGAGGCAAAAATGCACTGATGAGCTTGTTAATAGCAAAGCACAGTAGTCGGGGCTTCGTCATAAACAAACCCTTTATAACAACCAGTAATGAGGCAAAGATGCATTGAGGTACGGAGAATAAAGCAGTATACCCTCAAAGAACGGACCACAACATGTACAGTACCTGTAAGCATCATAACAAAAAGGTCGGTTTACATTTTCACCACAGCTGGGGAGTTGTGTAAAAACAAAAGTAGAAGAAGTTTCAGTAGTATTCCAAGAAAGTCCTGAACCTGAGATCCACGTGCATCCAGTTTCCATCCGCACAGACCTGCAGTCAAAACCAAAGCTCAGAACTGAGGTGTGAGCAACAGCAAGGCTGTCCAAGAGCAGAATCCAGGGGTGTGTGGGGTTAGAACAATTCCAGGACCCCAGCACTGATGGAGGGTCCTCAGAGACACACTCTAAAAAAATTATGTGATATTGGAGGGCCAATATTAAGGAACAGGATTAGGAACTGTGAAGGGACAAGGAAATGGAAAGTAGATTCCTTTGTTTACAAATGTACTTGTAGAAGTGTTTTTTGAATGCATTGAGCAAAAGTGTTAGATGTAATATCTGGAAATATTTCTTGGGCAATAACCTTTGCAAAGCTTTACTTATAACATGTACACAATATTGTAATTACTCTGCCTTGTATTATCACCCAGCCTGTTAAAATTTGCTTACCATTGCTTTTAAACAGCCCGTATACTGCCTTTTTGTTCTATTTTTTTTTCACTGAGGTCCACTTGAAATATTGGTGAGATTTAAAAAACAGTAGTTTTATATGACCATTTTCCAACCTCTTAGTGAACTTCTGCAGTGTTTACATCACTGTTTAATCCACTGTTTTCAAGTTGTCACAAAATGTAATTTACATACCACCCTTTTTTCAGGCTACAATTGATTTGCTCGACCCATTTATATTGTGTTTCAGCACAAACTGCTTTTTGAATGACACCCAGCTGAGCTTTTCTAATCACATAAGCAACTATTACATGTATACAACATTAAGGGCACATTAACAAAAAAAAAAAAACATCCTGTTGAATTCTACTGGTTTACAAGAACTTGTTGTGGTACATGATAATACCAAAACGATGTCATGGACCCCAGAAAAAAAAAACAAAATACAAGAACAATGTAATATATGGGCTCTTTAAAAGAGCCCTGAACGATTCTTGATTTGTATGTGTGGCTATAGGAAGATGCATTCGAACTTTACGGAGGTTCTTTACATTTTAGAAAGAGTGTTCATTAACAAAATCAACATCAATATCATAAGTGTATCTCAAGAAAAAATAAAATACAAGAAAATATATAGGGTATGATTCTATAGTTGCCCATAAATACAATTTTTGAGTAAATTCAGACTACAAGCTGAATTTCGAATATAAAATCACCTGAACATCTCTGTGTTTTCCCAGTGAATCACCCAGTGGGTTCAGTTTACACAGCAAAACACACTGAACACCCACATTGCTGCTTTAACACACGCAGAGCTCATTCAGACCAGCTGGACACAAAAGGAGACAGTGCATATAAGTGCTAATTCCCCCATCTAATCCCACTGAAGATGGATAGAGGAGAATGCAGTGGCGTGAAGAGTCACGGCTTGGACTGAAAAGAAACCTCAGAAACGAGGGCTAATTTGCCAAGTCTTTTTGTCCAAGATTGCTCCATCTGTGTGTTCAGAAAACCCCCCATCTCCAGCCACGTGCACCCAAACACACATCCATCACTGTAAAGTGACAGAGCTTTAAGGATTTGTTTGGTGTTCATTAAGTGACCTTTTTTTCTCCTGGTTTCCTTTCGCCACTAACATATTTTGGAGCAGTCATGGAAAAAAAAAACTCCACGTGGTCAGGACACGCCGTCATTCATTAGAAGAGAAGTGCAGCCAGCAGTGGAAACGCAATACAGCTAAATGACGCTTCCATCACGTTCAGGGGAAAGTTTCAGTAAAAGGAAGCTGCACATTAATGTGATCCCAGAGCTCAGTGTATGTGTGCCTGAAGGCTCTCCATTGTGCTGAGGGAATCCCGGACTGACAGAGGAAACTTTGTCCCGACAGGAGGCGACTGCGTCACCCCGACGTCAGAGACCTCCAACTCCCATGACGCCCCAGAGCCCTGGACTGCTATCGGGGTCCTGACAGAATTAGCACCTGCACCCAGGCTTGAGGAGAAAGCCTTCTGAATACAAACACACACACACACGCACAAACACACACACACACACACACACACACACACACACACACAAAAACAGACACACACGCACACTCTCTCTCACACACACACTCTCTCTCACACTCTCTCTCTCACACA
>JBBJLS010000109.1:3143085-3156059 GCA_037577275.1 Bryconaethiops microstoma | reverse complement strand
ACACACACACACACACACATGCACAAAAACAGACACACGCGCAAATACACACACACACACACACACACGCTTATACACACACACACAAACACACATACACAAAAACAGACACACACACATACACACACACACACAGACACACGCACATGCACACACACACAAACACGCACACACAATCTGCCCCCTCACACACACACAGACAAGCACACACACACACAAACACACACACACACACACACACACACACTAACACACAAACATACAAACACACACACATACATACACTCTCACACACGCACACACAAATACACACACACACACACACAAATACACACACAAACACACAAGAGAGAGTGGGCCTAAATGTACTTCTTCTCAAAGTTCATGTGAAAGACAGCACTGCAGACGGAAAAAAGGGGAACTCCACCGTGAAGACTAAGCACAGTGTAGACTAAGATGATGTAAACAATATATGTAAACAAATGTAAAGATGTAAACACATTAGAATTTTTTTATTATTAGAATGGTTTACAATTGTGGTGACAGGAACCAGACATCAGAAGAGTTGCATTGGCCTTTAAAAGCTACCCGACAGAAAGTTGAATATTATGAGATTATTCAATTAATTTAAGATGAGGTTTGGTCTCAAACCAATTTTGAAAAAAAATTAAGCCATTTATTCCGGAGTGATAAACTATTTTGCTTTGAGGTAAAATAGTTCTTTTTAGTTAATTTTTTTATTTTTTTGGATTTTCTACTATTTTCATATTATCATCATTACATAAGAAACATCAGAAGACATTTGCATTTTGGATGGCCACTTTGGATAAAAGCCCAAATAAACTGAACCCTGGCCTGAGTGCCCCAGTGCCTGTTTTCAGAAGGCGTTCACATCAAAACATACTGACATTGTTTATATCAAAGACGAGGCATGAGAAAATTTTAAAAACCCAAAATTTTAAATGCCTTTCAAGTCGAGTAGCACTTTGAGACTTTTTCACTCTCATGGCTTGAATTAAGTATAAAGAAACTGCCCCATTTTAGATAAAGTCTATGTACAAGTTTAATCATAAACCCAGAGACTTCTTCTTTATGCATTGCTAAACTGGAATGTGATAATATGCATATTGTGAAACTGTGTCTCTTTCAATCTTTCATAAAAGTGTTGGATGGGTTTGATGCCAGGGCTCTGTGCAGGCAGGTCACGTTCTTCTCATCCAACCATGTCTTTATGTACCTTGCTTTGTGCACTGGGGCACAGTCGTGCTGGAATAGAAAAAGTTCTTCCTCAAACTGTGTCCACAAAGTAGGAAGCATGGCGTTGTCCAGAATGTCTTAGTATGCTGAAGCATTAAGATTGTTCTTCATTGGAAATAAGGGGTGTAACCCAAAGCCTGGATACCAGGTGTGTCCCAATACTTTTGTCCACTTAGTGTCTGATTACGAGACCTAGCGCGTTTTGCCCAACCTAAATCCCACTGATAGGCGCAGAGCCCGCCTACTGAATCGTGATTGAGCGAGAGCGGAGATCTCGCCATCTGATTGGTGCAGCCGCATGTCTGTCAAACCTCAACTGACTTCTTCCTGGATAAGAAACCCGTCACGACG
The DNA here is from genome assembly GCA_037577275.1 of Bryconaethiops microstoma. NCBI lineage: Eukaryota > Metazoa > Chordata > Actinopteri > Characiformes > Alestidae > Bryconaethiops > Bryconaethiops microstoma. The sequence goes on along the minus strand of JBBJLS010000109.1, from coordinate 3,154,451 downwards.
GTGTAGTTACCGGCAGAATCTATGCTTCTCCTGTGTGTTTCTCACCTGTATCAGCAGCGACACAACAATTAGTAAGTAAGAAGCTACATACAATTCTTCTGTAATCGTATTATGCTCAGTACACTTGCCGAGAGCTGCTAAGTTTCATCCTAGAGCCAGGCCAGCTAGCAGGGTGGAGGATCTCTGAGACCATCCTTGCTCTCTGCTAAACTACAGCTCAGTTCATGGCCACTGTGAACTACTTCCCTTCTGCATGCTGTTGATCAGATGTGATGACCTGTTTACCAGAGTTAACTAGGGAGTATGTCGTTTTTACGATATACACATGTGATGCTGTGGGATGCAGTTAGCTCTTAAAACCATGAGGCAGCAGTTATCTGCTAAACTCAGTCCCACAGAAGAGAATGGGGTCTAGAATCAGGCAAAGCAGTTTTACAGCAAGAAAGTACACTTTCTACTCTGTCTGGATGAAGAAGGGGCTTGTAGGGGACTCTGTTGGCCTCCCCAAGTTGTGCTTTTAATTATAGAGACAAAAACTAAGTATCTTTACAGAAAAGGGATTTTAGATTGTAAATAAGTTTTTGTACTGTTACTGCATTATATTTTACCATATATTTTTATATCTAGCAGAATAAGTGTTATCCAGCCTTGCTGCAAAAATATGACAAACTGGATAAAAAAAAAAAAAAAATGTCTTAAACTGACAATGTGGGTGTAAGGTCAGGAGATGCTGAATTACTGGACAAACTCTTTATTTAGATCACGTGGCATTGTAGCTTGCAATTAAGCCCAGTATCCTCCTGTTAAGTGCACTAACTCATCCTCTGCCCAGCCAGTGTGATGTAATGTTACCCTCATACACATGTACATGGTTGGCACGGTCCACGGTCCATGCAGGGCACGCATGATTCTCAGCAGTGTCATTAAGTGAGTCATTCACTTCCTAAAGCAGGTATGAGTGTGTGTGTGTTTCTGCTTATCCACTGTAGTGTATAAGAGAGAGGAGTGTGTGTCAGCTGCCACTGTGGGCTTTATCTGTCCTTCTGTCACACCGGGGTTCATGAACTCCTCTCTGACCTACTGACCTACACCTTTTTGTGTACCAGGACTATATATAGACCCCAAGTCTGCTTGGTGTGTTCACTTAACACAGGTGATGTGGCTGCCAGCTGGACGAGGACCACAAGAGAATTAGGACAAAGTGCGCTCTTATAGAAAGTTCTCAGGCCTCGATATCTGGGGCTTTTTCTTTTTCGCATTGTCGCCTTGAAAATTAGCGCTCAAATCGATGAAGTAAATCAGACAGGTTGTATACTGTCACTGTGGGAGCTCAGTTTTTTTTAAAACTTTGTTTACATAATTAAGAAACACCAACCTGATCTTGGCATTCATCATGTCATGATGGATGGAAATACTCTTTTTACCCATTCTTTTGAATGTCATAAATGTTTTTCTTCTCCTGTAAACGTACTATTTTGGAGATTCAAGGTTTTGTTCTAAAAGTGACAGTATGCATCTGGGGAGTGAATATAGTTTATGAATCATTCATATCCTCAGACATGTGGGATGCTGAGGGATGCAGTTGGCTAGGATACACTGAGGTGTTTGTCCTGACCACATTTCAGTAGCTGTTTTCTGATAAATTCTGTCCCATCGAAAAGAATAGCTTCACTGATAGAAACATAGCAGTTTCAGAGCGAGAAGTTGCATGTTTGAGCTGTATCTGCCGTATGATGATGGAAGAGTTTGCAAGAGGGCTCTGTTGTGTATGATTGATTAAACCAGAATCAACCCATTGTTCCAACGTTTCATATTTATGTAATTTCACATTTTTATGCCATTTTATCTCAGCTTGCCCGACTTTGCAGAGAGGTGGAAATAGATTTCACCTCAGTTCCGCAGAGTAATAGCATCATTTGATTATAAACTGATTAAAGTATCCATTTTCAAATTAGTGTGAGGTGCTAGAAGTGGGAATATTTACTGACCGCAACTGATTAATGAGTAGTCAAGAAGTGATAATGTTTAAAACATGTAAACCACCAGTCACATATTTAAAAACAAACATGCTTATTCGCTAACCGATGTGACCAACTATTTAGATAATAGAATGTTGTACTGAATGACATGCAGTGTTTTCTGAATCTGACGCATTTTATGAATTTGTTCCAGGAACCAATGGCGTTCCGGAAAGCAGTGAAGGGGACCCTGGTAGGGGGTGGAGCCATAGCTACTGCCTTTGGCCTATCACAGTTCTTCGAATACAGGAGGAATCAGGTTTGTTATGAAGTATATTCAAGGATAATTTAATATGTTATCCACCTTTTTGTACTTCTGCATGGTGAAAGCAACAACAAGAGGTGTGTCTCGGATCTGACTACACTCAAAAGTTCCTGTAGTCAGATCATTTGTGAACATGTCTGTTCCTGACCCAGGAATGTGCTCCTTGTGTAAGGCATCTTCACTCTAAAGTTCCTGGTGGAAGAAAGACTGCAAGTGCATTAGGATGGATACTGGGGTTGGGATGTATTGGTGGCTAGTTGAATTATTTCTTTGACCAAGTTAGAATACGGTTATTGCTATTTCATTGATTGACTGATGAGACAGAATACTGCGTAACAAAACAAAATACACATTAAAAGCTAGTTTTAAGCTAGACCAAACCCTGAGGCAAGTGTGTGATTAATTAGGCACGATGTTTGCATTGAGGCTTAACAGGTGGCCATTAGCTTCTATTCTTCTTCCCGTTAGCCATAGTCCAACAGAACATGTCAAAACAAAGAGATAACAAACCCACAAGGAGCACTTTATAGATCTTTCCTGGCCATGCTCTTCCCATACAGACTACTGTCTTGTCATCCGCTTGTATTTGCCCAAGGAGCGCGGCACTTGGAAGAGTGATACACAAATTGTTTAAAGGACCTCACTTGAATGTGAAATCATGAACAATCTCATCCCCATTCATGCAGCAGTGGGACCGGTGACACTCATCACAATCTACCTGTGTTTAGACTAGGGAGAGCCCCAGGGGGTGCAGGCCTCATCTCGCTCGGATGTTATACTAAATAACTTAAGGTCAAGTAGATTAAGATAATCAACAAGGCCTTCTGAAACAAACGAAGGAGGCAAAAAAACAGAAACCACACACACTCTTGAAGAGCAATGGGGGTCCTGATTTCCTCGCTCATCATGTATTCAAATCCGCCAGAACCCATTTCATCCATTATCCCGCTTCTGTAGTGTTCGGCTCCGGCTTAAACTCCAGGGAGCGAGAGAATTATGGAATCTTAGGGATTCGGTTGCCTAGGAGATGCATCACTAACACGGCCATAACTCAGTTTTTTTTTTTAAGTGTGAAGTTTGGTAATTGCTTTTTGATATACTTTTGAGTTCTTTCTCTCTGGTAGTCAGCATCAGACCTCTGGGCCTGCATGATATGGGCAAAATGTCAGCATTGTGATTATATTGCTACATATCGTGATTCTTATACGTCTTGCAGTATGTTAACATCAGTGGGGTGGTAGGATTACAGATTAGTTTGCATCATTTTGACTAAAATAATTGACCTTCATTGGATTACATGAAGTGATTACACAGGTCAACAGGTCAAAATCATCAGAGATAAGTTTATGTGGGTTTTGTAGTGTTTTTCATGCTGATTTCAAATCTGTGTTTAGTTTTTCCCTCGCACGTACAGTTTTTGTGATTAAGCTAGTTATATGTTGCATGTTAGTGGTGTAATTATCATATTATAATCATATACTAAGTGTTTTTGAAGAAACAGTGGTAGCTGACGGACACTGATCATTATATCTATGTCACAGTGTGAGTCTGTCTGACTTCACACTGAAAATATTGAAACAGACTTGATTGGTGCCTGCGGTTTAATAAAAAACGCATGCAAGTCTATTGCAAATCTAATATTACTCACAATTCAAAAAGTTGATGCGACTGAAAAAACTGAAAGCAGATCTGAAATCAGCATGAAAAAATGGTTGTAAAAAGAGCAAGCCTAATGAAAGAAGTAGAGCATAGAAATCGGGGAAGGGTTAACTAACAAGTATTTTTTTTTAAAGAGCCATACACATTAATCAGTTTTTCCTACAAAATTATACTCACTTTGTGGTGGTAACTGATGAGCGTCGGGGGTGGGGGTTGTTGATGCGACGGCAACACATTTTTTGTCAGTCGGGGTTGAGCGGGGTTTGAGGGTCTGGGGAGTCGGGGGGGTTGCATGAGCAGTCGATATTGACTAGCCACTAGCTGCTATGTACACCGGGCTAACTGTTTGGTCAGTGTTGATTTTATGGAGGGCTGCCACAAATAAATCAATCCGTTTCTGGGAAACACAGCTAATAAATCCTTACAATGGATGTAATGCATTTACTGACCCTGCAATACAATTAAATGCAATTCTGGCCTTTATCTGGATTAGCCCCATCCAGATTTTCTAAAAATATAACTGTACTCAAGACTGTTATTTAAAAATATTTTAGTTTAACTCTGTTTAACTCTGATAAATGTTTGTAAGTCCAGTTTTCTCAAAAAAAAAAAAACAGTAACACTTTCCCTCCAAATATAGCACCTACATATAGTGAAGTGTCTCTACTACATACTGTTGAATGGATGTAAACAGTTGCATGGATGTGAACTCTGCTCTGATGGATATGGAAGTCGTCTCTGGACTCAAATTTCACATTGTAAGAGAGTGACTAAAACAATCACTTCTAATTAATATACAATAATTGTGTAGTGTGTAATAAATGTATAGTACTTCACTTCAGTGGGGTAATATATCAAGCACACACACCAAGTTCTGTTGCTTTTGTTTGTTTAAGCTTGTCTATTAAGAAATTGAAGATAAGCAATTTCTTACCATCTAACAATTCAAAATGAACTGGTACATCTAAACGCAAAAGCATGTAAAATTCCTCCAAGCCTGACCTGTTGCATAGTGATAACATGTAATGTGAAAAAACAGGTTAGGGCACATCTGGACAAATGACATTTTGTTGTCTTGTTAGAGACAAAAGTTAGTACATCTGCATTTAACAAACTTAAATATATGAAATATTTCTACCAAAATCTGCCATTTATTTTTCTAATTTAATATATTGTAAAAGAAAATGTGACATTCAAAAGTTTTGTCAAAAGGTCTTTTATGACATTCTTTAGGCCATAATTCAAGTCAGTTGTAGACAATTCTAGATTATGAGAAAATTACAAAAAAATTATTTTTAAATAAAATAATATATTTTTTTATAAAATATTAAATCATGATAGATTTGTAGCTCTCTGGGTGTTTACACTCAGCAGCAATGGGCTCATCTAAGCGGCTGACTCTAAAGATAACTGACGTTTACAAAGATGGAAAATAAAAAATATCAAAACATTTCAGGCCTTTAAGACATGGAGGTTAAGGCAACTGTTGAAGTCTGTATAAAATCTGGAGGAAAGAGAAAAATATTAATTGAAAGGATTTTCCTAAATCACAGCAAATCCTGGAAGCTAATCTCACACAGTTAGTGAAGAAACTGAAGAAATAAGAAACATACATAAAAATCAGTGTTAAGCTACTATAAGAAACGACACATTTATAAACAGGCTTCAACATCTAGACCTGACTATTATTCAAATATTGAAGAGATCTTAAACATGCTGTGCACAGAAGAAGGATGGAAAGGAAAGATGGATTCCTAAACCAAAAAGAGGGAGACCTTTAACTTTTTGTTTTCTCCACTTTTTTTCCTGTTTTTTCTAATTCAAGTCAGAAAATATACACAAACTGTGCATTGATTTTCTGAGTCTTAATTTAAATAAAAATGAACACTTAGAAAATTAACCAAATTGTATTGTTTGACCAGGAGTGTCTAGACCTTTACATGTGACTTGAATCGAAAGTTAAAAAATAAAATAAAATGAATTATCCAGATACCAACAAAAGCACTAAGAATGCACTGCACAACCTGCACACTGTACAACCAGTGCAGTGGTCAAGAGCCCAACATAGTTTACAGCACTACGACCAGACAAGATATCTCAGACCTTGGCAGAGGTTTGGGATGAGAACTTTAGAAACTTTTTTATTCATAAAAACATTTGTTCTGATTTTTTTTTTTTACTCTTATTTATTCTTTTTTACTCCTGCTCTGCTCCAACAGAGCCTAAATGAGGAAGCCAAAGTCAAAAAGAGAAAGGAGAAAAAATCTGATTTCCAAAAATTAATCTGCAATCACGCATGTGTCAGGCACTAATCTTTGGGATTGTGATGTTAATTTGCAGAGTGTGTGCATGTGCCCGCATGGGGCTGAATCTCCTCCATGGCAAGGGCACTGCCACACTCGGGCTAGCCGGCTAAGTAGCGCTCTGCGGTGGCCGATTGCGTATTTGCATGAAATTCACCGGTGCCTCCGCGCACTCGGCGTGATTGCAGGACAGCCTCTCTCTTAATTGTCTGTGGATGTTTTAAATAATATGTCCGTCCTTGGAAATAGATACTAATTATTGGATCTTGTTTTTACATGCTGTTACGGTGTAAATTGCAAATGTCTGGGTTCATTTGGTCATTTGCAAGTCAAATGGACCCCACGGGCTTTTGGGGGCAGATTGATGTAATCATTTAGGCCGAATACTAACGACAAAATGAATAAAACGTTTCATTATGGCTAAAATCTTCAATATCTTGTCTCCTTGTTTCGGCTCTATTTGAATTTGCGGATTTGAGGTTTTTTATGTCTTCGCTCGCGGCAATACAAATATCTACTCATTTGTCTCCATTCATGCGCTGTTGCATAGAAATCAAAGGCCTTGACTCTCAGAACTGACTTCATCAAGTCCCGTGCGTGTGATTGGTTTGTAATGCCTAAATCTGGCCATTGTTTAGCCATTAGAGATGCCCAGCAGAATCAATCAGCCAACGTGAAATACAGCCATTAAAAGCTGAACCAAAATCCAGATATGTGTAACACTCATCAGCAGCCTGCGTGTTATTGAACGAGTGCTCTAGCACTGGCAACCAGGAATCAACTGGCAGGTACTTCGTGGGCTCTTCTAGGTCTTTTTGGCTTATATCATACAAAGGCCAATAATTAGACATGGCACCATATTATTATTTTTTTCTGATTCCAATATTGAAACCTGACTGTTGGCGTGTTCCCATCTTTACTCTTTATAACCTCTATGCTTTAAAATGAGGTATTTCTAATGAAAGCGTTCCAAGCAAAAAAAAAAAAAAGTACAAAAATATGCACTGACCCCAAATGTAGTCGTTCGGCCATGACATGCTTGAAGTCCAGATTTGGTTTCTTTTGATTAGATCTACAAACACTAGAGGTCAATACTTTCACACAAATATTTTCCCTAAAAATCCATCACCGAGATGTAACCTGCTCAAACTACATCCGGATATGGACAGCATGTTAGAATTTTGATTGTACTGCTACATTTTGGGATTGCAATGACTTTCAGTGTATTAAAGGGCTCACATCATCACTTTTCTGGAGTTAAAAAAACTGTAATTATTATTATATAGTTTCAAATAATAGGGCAGTCAAAATCAAAGTAATAAGGCATCCTGTTTAATTATAATGGATAATGGTCATGTAAGAAGGAATTTTATTTTAAGCACACAGAGAATGGAAGGAAAATGTAGGAAATAGACCCTTGTTAATGTTAACAAATCAGTGTCTTGTGATTTGTGTCACCCTGTGATTGTTTAGAGGTTCATTTGCGTATTGCTGCCTTCTGCAATGTCACTATTGCATAGACCAATAGCATGATAACAATTATCAAATGACATGTTGTGCAGCCCTACTGCCGTGTTTTGTTCACGTGCATTGCGTACAGTAAGTCATACTGTGTCGTAAATCACATCCCCAAGTCTGCACCATCTTAATGGACGTGGATGTGATTTAATCAAGCTCTGAGAAGTTGTGTAATGTATTTTTATGTGAAAGATCTGAATGACTGTTGACTGTTTCTCTGGGTTGGTCTTAAGTTGTGTTTGAACCTGAACAGGCTCGTTTGGCCTACGTGGAAGCGGAGGGCCCTATGAAGATGCCGTTTGAAGAAAGGCTGCCGACCCGTCAGGAGCAGCTCACTGCGCTCGAGAGCACGCCGGAATACGACATCCTGGTGGTGGGAGGAGGAGCCACAGGAGCAGGATGTGCCTTAGATGCCGCCACACGCAGTGAGGACAAGTTATTTTTAAATGTGGAAATCATGCTTAGACGTGTCTAGGAATCATTTTGGTGTATTGACCGTATTGAACAAATGATGGGGTTCCTGTTAATTATTTTAGAAGACTATTAGACATATTACACTACTAGGCACTGATAGTACCTGATATTTGTACACCCTTTGTAGTGTTTGAATGGGATCCGTTTTACATGGGGAGGTGGGTTAAGGTCATTTTCACTGTCATTTTCACTGGGATGTCTTTCTCAGTGATTTTAATCCCATCCAAATAACCATCGCCAGTTATTTACGAAATAACCACAGGTACCATTAAGGCAACCCACTACATGCATGGACGTTTACATTTTTTGATTTGTTGGATAAATTGCATCTGTATCACATCTTCTCCTACACTGTAATTTTGTCAGATTGAACAGAAATATATTTACTTTAGTGTGTGTAGTCATTTCTACTAGCATTTAACTGTTGTTCCAATATTTAGAAGCTTTAGGCTGAGTTGAGTTCCAACCACAGCAGGCATGTTGTATATCACTGACAAGCTTATTTCCTGCAGAAAATAAACACGTATATTGCCTTTGTGTTAATGGCAGCATTCACAGAAATAGTGTGAATTGTCTGAGATCTTACAGCTTGGAGTAATGCAGTTCTGAAGCCTATGCTTAAAGCTGTTTTTTCTCTGCATTGAAAACAAACAACTTCTTCTTGAACATCTGCATTCATCAAACTGTACATTACTTTTATCTCAGTGCTATATTTTGTGCTAAAAATGACCTTTTATAATAAAAGTGTATAATGTTTTCTTAATGAAATAAGACGATGTATTTAATAAATTGTTATTAATACTGTTTATTAGTAGTTAAATGTATTGCACATGGAACTTTTTTGTTGAGACGGCAATGCGTACATCAAGCAGACACTCCCACCTGTGTAATTTACACTGAGATGTATGAATCAGTCCTGAACATTACAGACATTGGTGAAATTACTTTCCCATGTAAAACTATCCTGTCCACAGGATTTAACAAACAGAAGCAATTAATATTTAAAGTTTGGCGTTTGTGAAGTTTGAATGATCAGCTTCTTATTGAGTTTGGATTTAGAGTTTTTATGAAAGAAAACAGGTTGGTTTGGTTAATCGCTTCCTTGCTTTTCAGATGGCCTTGAGTAAAAATGTCCTTCTATTGTCACTCTCCTTCCCTCAGAAAGCAATATAGGGCCAAACCTGCCCAAATGCAATATGCATGCTCTGATCTTTCCATCCTCATGCATATTACAGATAGTAGGGAAATCCGTATGAAAATGACACCAAACCCAGTCTAAATATTTGGGGCCACGAGGGCTCGAAATGCCAGTGCCATGCTTAATCTGTTTTCTGCTGGCTCTCCTCCCCAAACCCCCCCCCCCCCTTCTCTTCCTCTGTCAGATCTGAAGACGGCACTGGTGGAAAGGAGCGATTTCTCATCGGGTACCAGCAGCAGGAGCACCAAGCTCATTCACGGAGGAGTGCGCTATCTGCAGAAGGCCATCATGAAGCTAGATTACGAACAGGTGAAGGGCGCCCATTTTTACCCATTTAACCCCATGTTAAGAAAGAGGAATGGCAGAGCGGCCACGGTCCACGACTTTGACATTTTGCGTGTATATATACTGAAGAAGAGACAGAAACGTCAGCAGAATGGGAAGAAAACAAATGTTTTCAAAGGAAATTTTGGACAATGGAAGATGAGAAGTGCAGAAGACATTCTTAGGAACTTTAAACCCCCAATTAGGAACTTTTATTTGTTTCTATACTTTTAAAGAAAGATGCCTCAAAGGGCAGTGCCATGCATTTTAAGTTTTGGTTCTGCTGTGGATCACTCACAAAAAAATACAACTTATGGAACTTTATTTTTAAGAATTTATTATTGTGTAAAACCTTCAAATGTATATATCATAATAATAGAAATGAGGTGTAAACACTTTTGTCAAGTTGATAAAAACACATATGATAATATATGTCTATATATGTCACAATAATCTGTATATCTGTATATACTTTTGTCAAACTGATAAAAACACGTTATGATATATATATATACACACACACACACACACACACACACACACACACCTTTTTAAGGTGTATATAGACTTGATAAATATACTCTTTTGTCAGATTCATTAAACTCACCGCCTGATTTACCATGTTCAATGCAAATAGTGTCACCGTAACACATTTGCTTATTCATAAATGAGGATTACCTTCTTGTTTTACCGCTTGCGTGATACATGACACTATTAGACTTTTCCCTTATTTGCATGTGCTCTTATGAACGTGGCTTTGCCAACCTGGTAAAAAAAAAAAAGGATACATATGTTTTCATTTAAAAGAATAACTACAATAATTTACTTTGACACTTTGACAATGGATGGAAATCAACTTAACATTTAATATGCTGAAATTAAAAAAAAAAAGATCTTTGTGACTTTTTTACTTGTTGCTGCAATATTTGCAGAGATCTGTTCCAAACAGGAGCTGAGCATTGGTTGACTCATTAACAAATGCCATTAAAATATGGATTGTGATCACATAAAAAACGGCCCTTTGAAAGGGGTATCATTTTTGTCTCCAGCCAAATTCTAGCTTGCGAATTGACCTGTCCAGGCTCATAGCTTCTGTTGGACAAATTTTGAAGAACAAAAGGCAAAAGACCCAGTCAGCATAATGAGCATTTTAATCAAACTGCTTTCATTTATAGTGCACCATTGATTTCCGATTAATAAAAGGGACTCATTATAATACACACCATTAGCTACTTCAACATGGCTGAAGTTATGGTACCTGCCAAAAACGTCCAGGAAAGGACAACCCTTGGCAAAGTCACTCAGACTTTATCCTGCTTCCAACACCTGAACTTAAAGAACTGACTGTTCACTTGCCATGTAATATATATAAATATATACAGTACCGTGCAAAAGTTTTAGGCACCTGGGAAAATTATACTTAAAACCTGTTTACTACTGTAAAGAGTATTACAGTAAAAAATGGTTTAATGGTTTAAAATGTTCTCCTAAGCATTTCCAGACCTCTTTCCTCATTGAAGTCCAATATTAATTTTAGCTACAATCAGATACCTGGTTTGGCTCGTTTTACTTCATTAGATTAAATTAGGTGCTGCTTATGGAATTTT
>JBBJLS010000109.1:3128320-3142985 GCA_037577275.1 Bryconaethiops microstoma | reverse complement strand
CGTTTGAGTTTATTCTAATGTTCACTTGTGTTTTTACTGGCAGAAAGAAACCCACTGCTGATATAAACAGATTCAAATAATTTCCATAGGTGCCTAAAAGTTTTGCACAGTACTGTATATATATATTTTTATATATGAGTAGGTGTGTATACATAAAAATATGTGGCATGTTTAAATATATAAAAATCCATCTATGTAATTAGTGAGTACTGTAGTCGTATTTGCTTGCTCTAGGTGTAAGGACCAAACTATACTTTGCCAACTGTGTGTAAGGCTTGCAGAAGAATGTGTAGAAAACTCATCTGATTTCTGGGTGGGACTTTAATGTGGTCCAAAGGTAGTCCACACCCTCCTTGATCTTGAAGCAGGTAAGTAGAGATCTCCTGTTGAGCACTGTACTGACTTTGTCTCCTGTCCTGTAGTATATGATGGTGAAAGAGGCCCTCCATGAGCGCGCTAACCTGCTGGAAATCGCTCCTCACCTGTCTGCTCCATTACCCATCATGCTCCCTGTTTACAAGTAAGAATGGGCACAACTGTTGACAGTTCACTCCTCATTGTTCTTCTGACAGTTTGGCATGTGAGGGTTGGCCAGTAGAGGCCGTCCTTTTCCGTTGTTTTTTGTTTTATGGGACTCTTATTATGAAGGCTGAGAACACCGGTTCTATATGTGTTTACATAATGTGTGGCAGCTGACCGGTGTGCTCAGATAATGAGAGGTTTGAGTTCATTGGTTTGTAGGCTCCTATGTTTGAGTATTTAGTTCTCCGTCGTGTAGAGCTAGGTGTCACTCCACCGTCGTAATACCCTTTGTTGTGTAGTCTCTTGCTCTCTTTCGTTAAAGTTTCGAGCTTTGTTTTCAAGCCCTTGCGCTTGTTTTGTTTTGAGTTTAATAAACTAAATTCATGATGGAAGTCTGTGTGTGCGCCTGCCCTCTTTGGATGGAGCACGAGAGACGTGATAATTAGGGGAATTCCACAGATTTTTCCAATTCTCTGCCCAATTGGAAGCTTCAGATGGCAACAAAGTTATTCTGAATGGTTGGACTAAAATGAGAAGGTGTAGAGATCAGAATTGTTTATAGTGGTGGCGAGGGGAACCTGGCATCTGAAGCGTTCACTGACTCTTTAAGTTATTTGGGCAGTAAATAAAATAGCAGTAAAAAAAAGGACTCCTGCTGGTCCTTATCATCAGTACTACTGAGAAATACCAGTTGAGCCACTTCACATCAAGCCACACTGAATGAAACTTCATTTATGTCTGAATGATTGAATTGTGCAGAAATTTAGAAAATATGTGTCATTTGTTTTTAATTTGTCATACAGCTGCAGGGTTTGTTTCCCTACTGCGGTTTTAGTTCAACCCACCTGCAGCTCTGTTCTCGGATGTTATTGGTTGTAATTTGAGTTATCCTCCCAATGACTCAGGATTGGGTAATGAAGTTACACTGAGCTGTAATGGGTGAGACTTTACGGTCTTCCTTTTTTGATTTAAGCTGATAAGTTCACTGAAATGGCACGTGGACCTCTTCGGGCACTCCGAACAGTGGGGTTATGGTGCTGTGTGGATCCATGCGGACCCCCCATCACCACCACCACCATCTCAGCCTTTACCCCTGAGCTCCAGAACTTCCGCAGGGCTGGAGAGGAGATCCCCCCGCCGGCCCTCACCCTCTCTAATTACTCCTGGCATTTAGGCTTCGCTATGATATTTAAAATAGCGTGAGCGATGTCGAGGGGTCTCAGAACACACAGACTTCAAGATGACATCACTTTTCTGTCACGCGTCCAAAATTCTGTTACAGAGTCCGCAGAAAGGTCCTGCATGTCTTAACAAATATGAAATAAGAACTTCATACATATTTTTATGCTTATTCATCTCAAAGGAATAGTATATCAACGCATGCTTATGTTGCTCATGATGAGTGTGTTGGGAAATGCCCTGTTCTAGAGAAACTTGCAGAGTCAGAGTTGCTCACAGTGGTGGTGATGGGAGCCAGACATCTTTAATGTTAAATTGCCAAAAGCTTAAGAACACTTTGCTTATTGCCTGAGACAGTGCTTTGCGACTTTATCTGAAATAAACTTTAGACCTAAATGTATTATTTAAAATACGTGCAGAAAACACATTTTCACCATATTTCATTAACATTTTATATAAAAACTAATATAAAATGTTACAACCCGTCCAGGTCCACTGATCATTCAGAATAATAATTAAAATGGACATATTATCTCACGTACTTACATATAATAGTTTTTAGTCAGTTAAGGAAAGAAAACTTGATAACTGTTCTTTATGTTGCAAAAGTCATAAAGCTCTCAGGGAGTGCATTCAGTTGCATGTAATAATCCAATCACTGCAGAAAATCTGCAATAATCCGTTCAACCAAATACAAAAATGTCAGTAATCTGATTTTTGAGTCATTCAGTATTTGTGTCTTCTTACGTAAACGATGTACACCTTTATATTAACATGGAGTCCCTATTAACTGGTAAATATTTATTTGAAAGTTTACATGATTTCAGATTACACAAACCATTAATTTTCACCATTTATCACTATTTCTTTACTGTAGCATTGAAATAAGCAGCATCTTCATCAGGTTCAGTTTCTACGTGTGTGGAAAAACCAGAACATATTCCGAATAAGAGCGAAACCCGAAAAATTAAAAACTGAGCCAAAATCCAGGATTTCAGCTTTAATCCAGTCGGTTTATGACACCACTGAAATAATCAGATTATGGCTGCAATATGATTACATTATTAGTGTGTTTGTAAACACTCTGTGTGTGCACCACTAATGCTGAACAGAACCCATGATATTTTCTGTGTTTGAATCCTAATTGTGTGCTTGTGTGTGACTAGGTGGTGGCAGTTGCCATATTACTGGGCTGGGATAAAGATGTATGATCTGGTGGCTGGTTCACAGTGCCTGAAGAGCAGCTACGTCCTCAGCAAGAGCAAGGCCCTGGAGCTCTTCCCCATGCTGAAGAAGGACAAGCTGGTCGGAGCCATTGTCTACTATGATGGTGAGACAGGAGCAAATAACCCAAGTTTCAGTCTGCGTCCATGCAGGTGTATGTTGTTGCTATCATATCAAAAACTCCTAGCTCTGATTTTACACCACCTGATAACTGCCCTTCAAATTGAAGAGCAAATTTCCAAAACTCACTCAGTTAATTTTTTGTGATTTTTTTAGGTGACACTACTATTGGCATATTTTTACATGACCTCTTTATGTGCAAAAGTATAACCAACCAAAACTCACTCAGTCCTTGTATAATATACGGTACAAGATTAGGTGAATTTCCGAAACTCCCTCAGTTCACTCGCACAGACGCGAGTGGTATTTACTTACCCAGGTCTCCCAGGCGGTAGATGTAGTAGGATAGAAATGTCATGTGGTAGGATATAAATATTAAACTCGTACATAATTTTGTGACATCGAATATTGATATACTTAAAAATTATTTTCATTATATTTTTCAAACAAATTTGCCCAAACTAAAATGTGCAGGAGTTGCACTTTAGAAACAGGCATTGAAAAATGAAAAGTAACCGTAAAATTTCAATCAAAAAAATTATTTCCTGGAAGAATTGCTTTCCTTTGCTCTTCAATTGTGTGGACACTCGTTGTTGAGTAAACCAATAGAACTGGCCGAAAAACACCTGGAATAGAACCTCTTGTACATGAACAGGTATTAAACTCCTCAGCACTCCCGTATATATTTTTTCTTATAACAGTGATGGGATGTGTGCAGGTGTGCAGAGTCTGATTATATTTATTTTCACTAAACAGTAGAAGTAAGTGGTTAGAGAGCTTTTTTTTTTTTTCTTTTCATTTTTCCCAGTGAACCATTTTCCACTAGCTTGTGCAGGAATGGTGAAGGCTGGCACAAGATTCCTCCTAAAACAATATAATCAGACAGCTCAACATGCTTGAAGGAGAACACTAACTGCCAATTTAAGATCCCAGTTTACATTATATTACCCTAATAAAAGATGATCAAATTATGAATTATTACTATTTTTCACTTAAATCTCCTCAAGACCCTTAAAGTAATAAACACCTTAGGTCACAAACTCAGTAATAAGCAGTTAGAACATGAATATGAAGGGTAAGAATGAGCAGTTTTGCAAGCAATTACTGATTATTAATGATTTTACAGTGCTTATGATTAGTAAGCCATTTCTAAACCCTTTATAAAGTATTATTGTAAAATAGTATTCGATTGGATAATAAGGAATAAAGCAATAGTTTCATGAAAATCAAATTTATTCAAGTTCCCCTGTACTTTGAATGTAGTTGATCAGCATAGACATGCTTTTTAAGAATTGCTTTGCAGTTTAGAGGGTAATTAACTAAAATAAATAGAAGCCCACCTTTTACCACTGTGTAAACCACAAGCCTAAATCATCGTACACTTGCCTTAAACCCTGAATTATCATGAGCAGTCTTGCTGATGTGGATTCCGACACTGTATGACAAACTGTTTAGCAAAATGATCACATGGTTATATCGGTATGAGCGGACCCTTCATGCTTGAATTTTGTGCTTTTTTTTGCTAATAACCTTCAGAAACCTTGTAGACCTATATGTGACTAACATGTCTTGGCTGACTACATTTGGAATGAGGGGAAGTTTGATGATTTGCTGAACTATCACTTTAATTTGCCACTTGTAATGACTGTGTTTGTAGTTGACAACACTGAGAGCAGCCTTGCATAGTCTCAGCTGGGAAAAATGCCACTGGCTGTTTAAGCCCCACTAGTCTGATTGCCTCTGTTGGCTTGTGTGTGTGTGTGTGTATGAGTCTCAGGCTGCCACTAGGCAAAGCCTCCATATGCTACTGGTTAGTCAGCGTGTCTAGAGCCCGTCCCTTTTATTCAAGGTGTCCTCCACGGCCCCTCCTCCCCCCCGGTCACTGGCTGCAAGGGCTTTCTGTCAGGCCGCATTTGGCCTGCGCTGCTACATGTGCTTCCTCCACGAGTGTAAGGCCAGCATATTTGCAGAGGGAACACGGCAGCTATCTGAGCAGTGATCTGACAGATTCAGTCGCTCCGCAGGGGAGAGTAAGCCAAGGAGACGCTTGCATGCTCTCGCCGCGGTTTGTCGACACTAGCCGCTGCTTTATGGAGTCATAGGTTTTCTTGTCATAAGTCTACAGGTCCATAGATGATGCCAATTCGATACCAGGCACCTGGATCTGGCCGATTTCAGCAGAAAATGCTGGATTGGGTATAAGAGAGGAAAAAAGAATTAATCCAATTCAACTTCGAAAAAAACACTCATACTCTGTGGTGTCATTTTATTAGCTTTGTATGACTTATTTATGTAAAAGTAGGTGTTCATGCTTAAATGCTTTTACATAATCATCTTAATGGACTCATATTCTACGTTTTTTGCCCTCAAGTCCACTTGTGAAGCTGTGGTTTTATTCCTCACAGACAGTTCGAATTTACATGACCATTTTCCTTTAGCCCTTAGAATTAAAAAGGTTGCTTTTGTTGCTGTACCTTTAGGACTTCTATATGTAAAGGAACTCTGTTTCTATTGGCTGTTCTTCACTGTACAGCATTCAAATAACATTCTGGACTGAAATAGGCCTTATAACTTCATCGTGGTTAGAGCTGAACTGCTGTAGGCTGAAAAGGTGGATATATGTAAATGTATTTGTTTTTGTGGCACCACAAAGTAGTAAATTCAGACGAAACAGTTTTTGCAGCCTTTTTCCATACCGGGGACTAAATGGTATGTTTTGAAATGGTGTTTTTTTTTTCTTCCCCCTTTTATTAAAAAAAAAAGAAAGAATATAACTATGATTTTCCAGTGTATGCATCCTTTTAGTGAACTGCTGAGATTTGAGAGAAGTCATTTAAAAGTGGAACAGTTTGTAAAGAATCATCATGTGTGTAATTGTATTATTCATCTATTAGATATGTAATTACATTTACATTTCAGTTTTGCATAATTACTTGTATGTATTTACATAATAAGTCATTACATAATGAATCACATTTATATGTAGAAGTGGTCAGTATGATGACATTATTAATTGAAGGTGTATTTGCTGTGAGGGGCCTTGGAGGGTCAGACTGTGGTGGATCTTGATGAGAAGTGTATGTGTGTGAGAAGTCCTGGAACAGGAGCAGTGTAATGACAGTTTAGAGATGCATTTTATTCGTTTGTCTCCCCACATTCGCCATCTCCGCCCTCCTCCCCCCATCCCCCCTTCCTCTGGGTTGTCAGCTGGCTTTTCTCTCCAATTATTCAATCTGGAACAATCACGGCTGTGACATTTCCAAACCTGACCTTCTCCGCTGGAGATCGCGCTCTGCCTGCCGCTATTTGCCTCCCTCTATTTCTCTCTCACCCCTCTGTCTCTCTCTCTCTCTCTCTCTCTCTCTCTCTGTCTCTCTCTCTCTTTCAATCTTTCTCTCTCTCCTTTATTTCTCATTCTCTCTCTACTTCTCTCACCATCCCTCATCCCGATCCTCTCCTATTCTTTCTTAATATCTCTCTCACTTTCTCTCCCAAAACATCCCCATGCAGTCTTCCTGACAGACCTTTGCTAATCTGTTGTATGTCATTCTTCTCCAGATAATGGGATTTTTTTTGTCTTAATTTATTTCGCTTAATCTGATTTGATACATTTCGTTATCTTTGCACGCTTGTTTCTGTTGTGATGTAAATCGAGGATGAATTTGCATATGTTTTCGTTTTTTTCTGGACAGATATATAAGTACTTCAGTCTTTTGGAGTCACAGTTTGCCAGATTTCCCTTTTACACCCTTCTTCTTATCCCTAATGGCGGAGGCATGTTCTGAAGTTAACACCTTTGGTGTTGCACTGGAGCTACAAAGGAGGCCACTGAACAGGATTTTGGGTGACATGGGCTCCCATTATGGTTTAGCTACATCCTTGTATCCTCATAGCTCGACTGCAAAAATAAGGAAACAAATTTCAGACACTGGATGCTAATTGCAAGAGGAAAAATATAGTGTTTTTATTAATATTTTCTGGAACCTTTCCTTGAAGAGGCAGTTTAAAGGTTAAAAGTTAATCAACCAGTACATATAATAAACAGTAATAACCAGCAATAAAAATTATACCTGTGTATATAAAAATATCTGGTGTTATCTGAATTTTTTTTTTTTAAGTAATATTTTTTCTTCTTTTAATCCTGCTTAAAAGCATCAATCCTTTGAATTGTGTGCATCTTTCATGATGAATGGACCAAATGGTTTGGAATACATTAAAATACTTTAAGTTTGGCAAAAAAAACCTGATTTTGTTTGGAGTCCAAAGTTTTCTTCTTGCTAAATCTGCGAGGCTAAGAAACACTGGAAGTCAATGGTCACTCAAGTCGTTTCCTTTAATGCATCCCCAGAAATGATTTTAACCCACTTAAACCTCCCTGATCTTTGTATTAATGTGATGCAGACTTGGCAATGTAGACAATATGACAGTATGAAGACAGTATGAATTTCTGTACAAAGGAGTTTATTGTTATTAAAGGCGGCTGTCCACAATATATAGCTACACTGTTGCTCATTTTTTATAGCTTGCGGTGTCCTCGCTTCGACAAGTCTCTGCTATTTTAATGAAGATCTGGACGTGGTTTGAGCAGGGTGGCAATTGTTATGGAAAAGATTTGACTTTTGACTTCTGGTTTTTGTTAGCAGTGTTAGCCTCATAGCTCCAGTTCAAAACCAGAGAAGCAAAATATATTATTAGCCTATTATTTATTGATATTCATAGGTTCTAATAGACTTGTTAAACACACTCACTAGCAGTTATGGTTCTTTTAGCTGGTCGGTTTATGCCGCTTTTTTTTTCTTTCTTATAGCTGTTGGGAGTGAAGTCACAAGCAGCAAAGGTTCATGGAATCTCTAACAGAGCGCGATGGTCTCTTCGCTGCTCGTAATTCATTCCAAAATTTGCCCTTTAAAGGGGCTCCTCGGCTGTGTTATTACTTTATTGTCTGCAGGAGTTGCCCTGAGCATGTGTTAGAATTAGACATGCTTCTGTGAGTAGCCCAGCCCTACGGTAACACACTCCCACACAGCACAGAGCTGTGTGTACGCTGGAGGAACTTTCAGCATCCGACGAGCATGGCAGGGAGAAAGCGTTACAAAATAAGTGAATTTGTTGTGATTGAGATATTTACTGATTATGTCTGCTAAAGCATAATATAAATGCCACATCCTTTATTCATTCATCAAATTTTGCCTCGACAAAAGTCTTGTCATATACAAAAATAATGTAGAAATTGCATTGTACAATAACATCAGAACATAAGGTCACGGTGCCCTGGAAAAAAGTATTAATAACGTGTATGACTTCCATGAGTTTGGAGGACCGCATCCATACGTCTGGGCAATGACTGAAATTACTTGTTGATGAAGTCGTCTGGAATGGCAAAGAAAGTAGTCTTGCAGGACTCCCAGAGTTCGTCGAGATTCTTTGGTTTCATCTGCAAAGCCTCCTCCTTCATCTTAACCCAGACATGCTCAATAAGGCAGGTGTTATGGACTTTAACAAGCTGTGAACATCAGGACACCTTTTGACTGTTTCATTTTGCACCCAGTTATTAATGTGAAAGCCCTTGGGATTAAATTGATCCATTTATTTTAACAATTGATTGATTAGAAATAATCTTATCCTTGCAGGTCAGCACAATGATTCCCGGATGAATCTGGCCATTGCTCTGACAGCGGCCCGGCATGGCGCTGCCATAGCCAACTACACAGAGGTGATCCGCCTGATAAAGAAGACCGACCCAGCCACGGGCAATGAGAGAGTGTGCGGCGCCCGCTGCCGAGACGTCATCACAGGTGAAACAAACACAACGACACATACACCACCCATCAAAAGTGTCAGGAAACATGATGCTTTTCAGGATATTAAATACATATTTGCATGTTTTCACGTTTGGAGTTCTACCCAAACCTGCAGATTTCCTCGCCTTTTTGTGATGTCAGTACTAAAACCCAAACTCAAACCAGCTGTTTAAACCACGTTTGGAGCAAAAGAGTTTTGCAGTAAGACATAATGTACAGTTTTTTTCTGGGAATTCACACTGAAGAACCAGGGAGGATTATACTATCAGTCCTCCGTTCCAACCAAAGGCTTTTTTTTTTTGTCTGATTGATCGGAAAACAAAAACTCATGATGTACTTAACCAAAGAACAAAACTTTACCTAAAATCTCAAGTGCTACATTGATAAGACCCCAAATGTGCTTCTAAGATAAAGCTTTGACATATACAGGCATAAAGTTTAACTACTATTATTAACTAGGAGAACTAGCAAATACTTTTACTAAAATTCTGTATTTTGTTTAGATCTGAAAGACCTAAGGACTGCAATCGCTAATCCCTCCTCTATTGCACACTTAGCAAAGGAAAAACAGTCACGATGCAGGAAACTGACTGCTTCTACTCAGGGTCACAGCCATGCAGTGGGTGTAAAAGTGCTCAGCACACAAAAACAACAGAAAACAATAGAAAAAGGCATTTAGGCCACAAAAACCATGTCCATTGTGAACCTCTTGCCCATGTTTACCATATAGACTTTACTGCATATTTTTCTCCCATTCTCTCTTTGGCCATGCCAGTGTCAGTCTGTTCCCCTTCTCATAGTCCTCTTCTTTTTTTCTTTTATGTACTATTCATTACACTGTGACACCATTTTTAAGCCACATGATTTCATATCGCTAACAGGTCACAGTACACACTCCCCAAGGTGTCCACTCTCAGTGTGTGTTTTCTATCATGGCACTCTTGCAGGCCAGGAGTTTGATGTCCGTGCCAAATGCGTCATTAACGCCACGGGGCCATTCACTGACTCACTGCGTAAAATGGACAACCAGAGTAATGCCAACATCTGCCAGCCCAGCGCGGGAGTCCACATCGTCATCCCTGGATACTACAGGTCAGATCAATGCGTTTATTACTACCTCTGTCCACCTCAGTAACAAAACGCTGTCTGTTGGTACCAAGATATGGACCAGTCTAGTCTTAGTCTTAAGTCATTTCTTAAAGTTCTAAGGCTCAGTTTTTTACAGTATTGGACCAGTACTAGACCCAATTTACTGATAATACTTTTAATTTTTATTTAGATGGCTTTATACTTTATTTTCAGTACATAGATGTCATTCATAATATATGTAATAATTTCCATATTTATGTCATTTTCCTGCTTAACATTAAGATCAAGTTGTTTGGTAGGCCTCTGTTTACTTACTGTACTAGGACTCTTATATGATTGTGTATGTGTTTTTATGAAACTTCCTGCAGCCCTGACAACATGGGCTTGTTGGACCCCGCCACCAGCGACGGCCGTGTCATTTTCTTCCTGCCCTGGGAGAAGATGACTATCGCTGGAACAACAGACACACCCACCGATGTCACAGCACACCCCATCCCCATGGAGGAGGACATCAACTTTATCCTGAGCGAAGTCCGCAATTACCTCAGCCCTGACGTGGAAGGTACTTACTACCCATCCTAAAACTCTTTTTTAGATGATCTCATTCAAACCCAGTCATACCCAGTGACTGCCATATAACTGGTTAATGTATGTCCTTCCAGAATAATAAACATTGATTCCAGATTCAAGTTTCCTAATGGAAATGGCTGTTATTGCCATGACATTATAATGCATTTCATTCTCGGCCTCTCTGACAGCCTGGTTTCTGCTTGTGTGGCCTGTGTGTGTCCTCTGGTGAGTTTGGTTTAGTACCGCAGACAGACAGGCCGGCTTGCCAGGGAGCAGATGAGTCTTCATCATAACAAGTAACCGCTTTCTGAATCTTCATCAAAGAATGGAAGTATTGATTTTTTGGAGCAGCCCTCTTAATTGGATGTAGCGCCACAGCCGTGGGCTTGATTGTTCGATTGATTGGACTGATAGCAGCTCATCCCTTCCCAAATCAGTCCTGGATTAGCTAGATTAGCAAAAGCAGTGTCTTTTTAGGCCTGCCGAGGTGAGATTTGTTAGAAGTTCGTCTTTTTAAATGTTTGTTAAGCATCATATTAGCTTGCTAAAGTTGGTGAGTCATTTGCTCACTGGTGGTAGTACGGCCAGTTCACTGATGATGGTGTGTCACAAGCTTGCTGATGAGTATGTCTCAACATCCTATTGATGGTAGTGCTGTTGATGGTGGTTTAATGTCAGTTCTCTGATGGTAGCATGTGTAAGCTTCTTGTATTGTTAGTTCAATAATGGTGGTACATTGTTAGCTCACTGATGTAGATGTCAGTATCTTGGCTCTAGCTGTACAGTGCTACTCCACTGTAACTCACAGACTTTGACAGCTACCTGCTTAAGGCTAGGCCACATGAACAGCAATGTGACAGCTGGCGTATGGCAGGGTGTCCTGCCCTCCTTCACAGAGACCTGCGGCTGGCTGGCCGGTCCAGGGGGCTGGAGGAAGGACCAGGCAGTAAATAAAGTGGACGATCGAGAGACGAGAAAAGGCTGGGTGGATGACAGGGAGACCTTGCCTGTGGCTATGGAGGAGGCTGGAATGTACTGGACTATAGGGCTGCAGGGGATAGCCCACAGACTGGTCATGCGAAGAGTATAAAGGAAAAACCTTCGGCGTTAGACAGAGATGGAACTGACAGAAGATAGATACGCTCAGCATTGCTCATTTAGCTCTACTTGTCTATACGTACCGATCAGCCACAATATTAAAACCACTGACAGGTGACGTGAATAACAGTGATTATCTGATTACAGTGGTGCCTGTCGAGGGGTGGGTTATATTAGACAGCAAGTGACTGATAGATTGATCCTTGAGGAGAAATTTAGATTTTACAACAGCAAAAAACATTGACATTGCAGTGAATGTAAACATGATTACGTATTCATGGTTTCCTTTGGAGGTTCTTAACTTGCAACACTGGCGGATCATGCAACATTGGAGGTTCTCTGAGAAGCTGAAGATGATTGAAGCACAGTGATTTGTGGAAGGTAACTGAAGCACAGAGCTTCCTGCAAGAGCTTGTAGACTTCCTAGTGTTCTTCCAGTAACCCCAGTATGTGAGGAGTTGTTTTGTGGCACCTCACATGCATGTGTATGAATATTTTACACATAATTTAAATACTGCACTTATGTAAGGCTGTGTATATGGACAGTAAACATTTCTTTGTTAAAAAACACTAATGTTAGAATAAATGAAAATACGTAAAGAAACAGTACATAGTGATTTTTGATTCATTAACAGTATTTGTTAATACTGTTAATGAATCAGTATCAGTATAACAGAAAATTTTTCTGTTATATAGCAAAAAACAAACTTACATCCAAGGGTTTTTACCAATTTTCTTGGCAGCGTAATTTTTCTTGCTGCAGAATTAGGACAAAAATTCCGGAATGTTCCATTTCCATGTTCAACTTAGCCATTAACTTAAAAATGGTCTTTTATAATTTGATGGAAAATGCCTTATTTTAATGCTATCTTCCATAGAGAATGTGGAAAAAGAAAACAGCTCCTTTGTCACAGTTGTGTGACTAATATCTAGTACTTTTTGAGTGATTAGTACTTCAAATGTTTCTTTAAACGTAAACTCTACCGCAAACCTCCGCAGATTGATCGCAAGTATTCAGTACACACCGTAGCTTCTGAACTGGACGTCTTCCCCATGGAGCCGAGGCCTGGGTATTTGTGACAGCGTTGCTTTTTGTTGCTGAGTCTCATTTAGACAGTTTGTGTGTGTGTGTGTGTGTGTGTGTGTGTGTGTGTGTGTGTGTGTGTGTGTAGAGGTAGTTGTTATTGCCTTCCTCAGCCTGCTGTCTGCTCAGCTTCCCAGCCCTGTCATAAATGTTTCAGCGATGCCCTTTGATAATGAGGCTGCCGTCTCCTTTTTTTCATCCATTCAGAAATATCAACCTGCATATTACAGTGGCAGGTGTGTTCTCGATCGATACACAACTCCATCTTAATAATTAATGCTCGAGATGTCACCGCAATGGGGAAATTGACTCTGGACTCGATTGTGGCTTTGCGGTCGTGGCGCGTTGCAGCTGGCGAGTTAAAAAGCAACACAGTGGGAAAGTATGTCTGCAGTTAGGGCTTTTGTTTTACATCATTCTGTGCTGATGGATAGAGACAGTTTCAGTGAGTTTTTCCAGCTGCCAATCTCTAATACATTTTTACATGTTTACGTTTATGGCATTTGGCAGACGCTCTACATGTGCATGTGCCACTGCGTTTATTTATTGTGTAGAACATTTAACCAGGAGTCGATCAGCCAGAACACTTTGGCAGCTGAAGTTTGCTTCTTTATTTTTGGCTGGAGCTACGCTGCCAGTGTAGCTAACACATAACGAAAGCTTCTGCCCACCAGTTAACATTATCCACCTGCATGCCTGAATTACCACATACTTACTTTAAACTACACTGAGATGATAAATAATCTATTGACTTGCTTTTGTGGTTCCTGACACAGTATGACTGTGGACTAAATATGTTACAAACTTGAACCACAGTAGAGACCACTAAGGCTTCTACTTAAGGCTGGACACTTCAGATGAATAGGGTCATTTATTACACAGCCAGCTTTTGCCTGTCAGTTACTGATGTTCCACACATTATACACATTTTTTGTGCATCAGAATTGGAAGTTTTGTGAAATATTGCATTATAATACAAATAAGACTACATGCACATAAACATACACATGTTTGCTTTTGGATGATGTTAGAATTAAAATGATTTCATGCACAGATAAGAGTGAAAGTATTTTATTGGGCAGATGATTGAAATCTAATTTTTTGTTTGTTCAAAATCAAGAAAATGCAATGAGCAGTCGAGCAAATCTTTTTTTAAATTCCTGCAGTTGTTGTTAGGAATTGACAAATTTCATGAAGGCAGTTGAAAAGTGAAACAGTTTAAAGAGCAGGCCTCAGAACTGCATTATCCTGTATCCTGATCTCAGATAGCATGCGCTGTTTATATGAATGTCGTCTAAGGTTTCACAGAAAATGAGCTTTTCAGTGATACATGACACGTCTTGATAGTTCCAAGTCTGGAAAGAGCTGAGACTTCCATAAAGAGTAAGAGTATTTTGGATCTGCCCGCAAATAAATAATAAATAATGAAGAAATAAATACATTTCTGTTTATTTTTGAGGTTTTCATGATTACAGTTTAAGAGAAAATTAATGCTTCAGACACTAAATGTCTTGGTTGGAGTTGGGGATGAATTAGATGGCAATGGCAGTAAACACACCAGTCTAGTAGTGTTACTAAACTGCACCAGTGTCGGCTTCACCGACACACTGGCATTTTGTTATTCTCTTATAAACATACACTCACTCACAGTCCACATACACTTCAGCTGAGAGTGTGGCTCTTCTTTGTTTTCAGTGCGGAGAGGAGACGTCCTGGCAGCCTGGAGTGGCATCCGTCCGCTGGTGACTGACCCCAACTCCAAAGACACGCAGTCCATCTGCCGCAACCACGTCGTCAGCATCAGCAACAGTGGCCTGGTCACCATCGCTGGTCGGTGGTCTGTGAAACAATGATGTCTTTGTAAAATCTCTCTTAGCTCCCAGAAGTAATGTCTGCTGGAACAGTCACATGCAGAAGTCAAAAATAAGTATGCATCCTCTGCACGGAACACACTTCTGCACATTTTTAAGCTCAATTA
>JBBJLS010000109.1:3103179-3128220 GCA_037577275.1 Bryconaethiops microstoma | reverse complement strand
CGTCTATCTCTGCGATTGGGTCCTTCCCTCACGCGACATTTGGGCGTTCACAGTTCCAGCATTCCTCACTCGTGACACTATAACTCAAACCATAATACTGTTCAGTCCTGCATCCACTTCAGAGTCAGTGACCACTGACAAATTACTGAAAAAAAGTGTTCCTGCTGATGGAACATCACTGTTGAGGCGTCCAGAAGCATAACAGATGTATTTGGTACTTGTAACAACCACTAAAATTACAATAATAATAACAGTAATAATAAAAATAATATTACCATACACTAATATTACGATAATAATAATAACTACTAACATTACAAACAATTATGCCTAATAATAACCTCTACTACTACAAACAATAACAAATAATAACACCACAAACGTTACAAACAATAATAAATAACAATATCACTACTATTTCAAAACAATAATAAATAATATCCCTTCTATTTCAAAACAATAATAAATACTAATACCACTACTACTGTATGAGGGTGAACCCTCTCACTCATTTTTATAACCACTTAGTCCTTACTAGGGTCACGGGTACCCAGAGCCTATCCCGGGGTCAATGGGCGCAAGACAGGGACTCACCCTGGGCGGGGCACACACACACACACGCACACACGCACATACGCACACACACACGATAAATTCAGAATCCCCAGTTCACCTGACGTGTCTCTGGACTGTGGGAGAAACCAGTGAGAGTGAACCACAGATTTATATATTTATATAGAAGCAGATTGCTGATGATGTCACTTCACACACCAGGGCTGGTGGCCTAGTGGTTAGGGAGTTGTCCCTGTGATTGGAAGGCTGCACGTTCGAATCCCAGGACTGCCAGTGGCACCACTGAGGTAACCCTGATCAAAGTACCATCCCCACACACTGCCCCCCAGGTGCTGCTTTGCTGCCCGCTGCTTCACTTGGTGAATGGGTTTAATACAGAGAACGCATTTCATACTGCTCACGTTGTGTGCTGTGGTGTGTTCGCGCACAAAAATGGACACTTTACTCGTGTCTGGGCTTGGTCTTGGACTCTGCAACTGGTCTCTCCAAATATTCTTGACCAAGTCCAGCTACCTTTAAAAACAGTGTTTCCCCCGCTCATATCTCTATGGTAGAAGAACAAAAGCACCCACATCAGCTGATAAAACAAATCACCCCCCCAACCCTAAACCCACCAATCAATAATTAATGGCACTATTTAACCAGGTGGTGATCTCTAATACCATCATTACGGGCTACTACCATCATAACTCGGTGAACCAGTATCAGGCACAGGTATCAATACTGCAGGTACCCTTACTCAAGTTCATAATGGTCAAATATTTGGTATAATGATCCCTTTTTCAATGCAATACAGTAATCCCCCGCTTTTCGCCGCGGTTACGTTCCAAGAGCGCCTGCGTATAGTGAGAAACCGCGATGTTGTGTTTTGTTTAAAAAAAATGCCTAAAAATTCCTATTTTTATAGTGTAAACCCTCAATATGCCCCAAATATGCTCCCAAACAATTTCATTTTAAACTCAGTTTAATACATTACCCTTAATGAAAATATAAAGGTAAGCCCAAACATACTGTACTGCAATTCATGCACTGGCATTTTCTTTGGTATGCGCTGCTGTTTTCTTTGGTATAAACCGGTAAATACAGTAATAAATTAGTGTCATTTTTAGTAATGAAAATACAGTAAAATGTCGGGGTAATCACCAATAATTTTTCCATCAATAATTTACTGTTCATCAGCGGCGCGTCTTATTCAGGGTTCTTCAGGACGGGTACTGTATTGTAGAGACCCGCCGGTTAAAGCAGACATTGGACAGCAACTGAGCTCAACAGCCTTTTTTAATTTAATTTAGAGTAATAAAACTACTGGGCTTTAAGAAGAACAAAACGAAAAACAAGAGAAACACTCAAGATGAGTCAGGGGCGGACCGGCAATCTGTGCGTTCTGGAAAAGAACGGCTGTCCGATGCACGGCGGCCGTCGGCCTGTCTTTCTCAGCCGAGACGCAGACTCTGCACAGTTGGTGAAGAAAGTCCAGGCTGTTTTTTAGTCCCAGTCCATCCCTGCTCTGTCTGAATCTGCTTAAAACCGGGGGGTTACTGTATATGTATATATGTGTGTGGGTGTGTGTGTGTGTATGTGTGTGTGTGTGTGTGTGAGTGTGTATTTTGTTAAACTGATCAAATACACTAAAAAGTTTGCCTGTGTAAATGTGTTCTCTGTGGAGGGTATGTACTTATTTTCGCTTAGAAAATCAACAAAACATATCAAACAATGGATGGGGGGGGTGTTAAGATTTCCGCACAGGACTCCACATCGACCTGATGTGGGCCAACAGTCAGGGAATGGACATCTACATTCTTTAACTATTCTAACATATCCTGATCCTTCAAGGTGGAAAATGGACCACCTATCGCTCCATGGCAGAGGAGACTCTCGATGCTGCAGTGAAGGAGCACAAGCTTAAGGCTGGAGCCAGTAGAACTGTGGGCCTGCTGCTAGAGGGTGGGAAGGACTGGACTCCCACACTCTACATCAGACTGGTTCAGGATTACGGCCTGGAAAATGAGGTGAGCTTTCAGGACCAGAAGAAATTCCCTTAAATTCCTCAGTCCAGGTCTGGTCTAGACTTGTGAATAATATGGGTTTTGTAGACTTCAGTACTAAAGTACATATTTAGACCTGAGCACCATTGGCTTGGTGTCCACTAATTTCATGCACATTTTGAAGGCAATAATTTTTTTCCTTTGATTTTTTTCCATAGGCTACTAGTAAAGGTAACAAACAATGGACAGAACATACACGAAAATTTATTAATATCAAATATTATTAATAATAAAAAATAGTCAAAATGCTTTTTGTACCAAAACGATACAAAAATGCAGTTAATTTTAAAATTGTAATTGATTTTAAAGGTATTCTTTGTGATATGTGTAATGTGGTTAAATTATTTATTCTAATTCAGTATTTCCCATCAAATATATGTCACATTATTTTGTTGAATTAATGTAATCTCATCTCCTAATTAAGTCACCGTCCCTCTCTTTTCTCATCCTACTTGACCAATGTTTTTGTATAATTGCGTTGTTTGTGCTGTCAGAAATGTTATAACTATGTAAGAACTATCTTAACATATAAACCCTCTGACCGAAACATGCCTGCTGTTGCATCGCAGCAAGCACAGGCCAGAGCTCATTAATTTTGCCACCACAATTACACGTTCCTCTCTGAGAGTGATCTTGCCATTACAGAGCTATTACCTGCACGGCACTCCCTACGAGTTCTTTATTATTATCACGCTTTATTTGGACTTATTTTATTCCTCCATTAGAAAATCAATTCGTGCAGCCTTTAACCGTGGCCCATGCAGTCTTCCGCTCTGACTGCTGGACTCCACCTCTGTCTGCTACTGACAGGCCACTCTTGGAGCAGGCTGGGCTCACTCCAGTCTGCTGTCGTCCCCTGTGGATCGGCCGGGGAGAAAGACTGGCAACCCCTCGTTAGGAGCCAGGGAAGCTCAATGGAGCCCCAACCTTATGATGGCCGGTTTTTTTTTTTTTTTTTTTTTTTGAGCGGCATATTTAAAAAGGTCAGCATGCAGATATTTCTGACAGCACTTGACCTTTGGTGAGAGATGCAACGGAAGGGTTCGAACTGAAGTAAAAGCGGTGTGGTTTGTATTTGTCCGAGCGCTTAATGAAGCACTGGACGCAGCGCGTCAGCCACACAGACAGGTGATTCACTCGGCACTGGAGAAAACACAATAAAGCCCAAATCAGAGGATCTAGCCATAGGCCACCATTCAACAAGTCACTGTGAAGACCCATGTTCACCGCATAGAGACAAAACTGTCATTGTCTTTGAAGATCAATATGACACGGATTAAATTTCGCTTAACAAGTGACACTCATTGCAACAAAGTTCCTCAGTCTTACACTTCTCTTCGTCTCTGGTCATTTTCTTGGTGAAATAAGGACAGCAGTAACAAGAGTCTTATCACCTGTCTCCACTAAATCCACAGGTGGCCCAACACCTGGCAGCCACCTACGGAGGGAGGGCTTTTGATGTGGCCAAGATGGCCCAGGTTACGGGAAAGAGATGGCCGATAGTGGGAAAGCGTCTTGTATCTGAATTTCCCTACATAGAGAGTGAGGTGCGTATTCCCAAAAACCTGCTGACGAGTAACATTATATATGCTGCCTGTCAAAAGTTTATAGATTAATCCTGCACAGAGTAAACCAGGTACTGATTATTACAATGCAGCTAGAACCCTTCATTAATGGTGGCTTGTGCTCCAGGTGGTCTATGCTATTAAAGAGTATGCCTGCACAGCCATCGATGTGATTGCACGGAGGACACGGCTGGGCTTCCTGAACGTCCAGGCTGCCGACGAAGCTCTGCCACGTATTGTAGCGATCATGGGTAAACATCTAGACTGGACTGAGCAGAAGAAGAAAGTATGTTGAATATCCCTACACACCTTTACATGTACACTTATATACATACACACACTACAGGCCCACACTTGGATTAAAAAAAAGAAATGATGCACTGCTCTTTCAAATTTTTATTTCAAGACAACATTTGAAATACTTAAAACAAATGTAACTGACTGGTTTTGAAGTGAAGCGTAACAATACGCACTGTAAGTGCAATGTAATAAATGCAAAAGCTTATGAATAAGTTTAATCAAAATAACCACCCCTTGCCTTTATCACAGCAAATACACAGCATCCTTTTTTGGAAATAACGTGTCCAAACCCTCCCAGCACCTTTTCAAGCCTGCAAAACTCTCCGTCTCATTTGCTGGATGCTCATTTCGAACTTGTTGGTCCAGCTCATCCCATGCAGCTCAGTAGGAGCAAGGTCTAGAGGCCAAGATATAATTCTCAAAACATTGTACTTTTTTTTGGGCGCATGAAATTTTGTCCCGTGGTACATAAACCAGAAAAATTTGTGTAGTGTTGAAGAATTGAGTGATTTTTTCCATGATCTAAAACAAAGTGAATGTCAGTGCACTAAAGACAGTCTCTTCCAAACCCATAGCTTGAATCTTCGTGGCTAAATAATGTGTAACTACAGATTATACAATATTGAAAACTTGTCATAGAATACCAGTAGAACATTGGTTTTCGCACTTCTAATGTCTTCTTGTAATACAATTTAAAAAATAAAAACAATAAATCAGAGAGTGTGCCCAAACTTCTGGCCTGTAGTGTGTGTGTGTGTGTGTGTGTGTGCGTGTGTGTTTGTACACATAAATGCAATTGATGCGTGTGTGTTTGAGTCACATAAATGCAATTGATGTTTTTTCACTCAGTGTTTATTTTCTATCATGTGCTCTATCTACTCTTTCCCTCACATTACAGCTCCTTGGAAGCCCTTTCAGTTTGCCAGTTAATATAGACCACAGCTCAACTATTGTTAATATCAGTGTAAAACTGTTTGCCCAGCAGGGAGCCTGCACTTTAAAATAACACCATTGAGCGAAACAGTATCAGTGCAGTGCCGTACCTGTGTATTACTATGGCTATTACGTGTGTGTCTGAAGGGGTATGTTACCGAGTGTGTGAGGGAGTGATAGGGTTACTCTGGCCTTTCTACGTAGATCCTGGGTTTCCTGCCCGATAAACAAAAGCACTAATAATAGCACAGAGCACTGCTCAGCTTTGATACTCCTCAGTTCCCATGAGTTAAACGCTCTCCCCTTCTCTCAGCACACAATGCAGGTGTACCACACCCTACACACACACAGACACACACACACACACACACACACAAACACACTCCACAGGGAATCAGTGCAGTGCAGGTATATTTACACTCAAATTCTCCGGAAGTGCTCTCAGTAGCAGCCGTCAGTTTCTCATAAGTTTACGACAATGCCTGTATTGCATTCGGACAGCAATAAAAATGTGTAGACAATTGGAACATTGTTCTGTCTTATCTGGATTGTGTAATACATTTCTATACATATATTTATTTAGGTTAGTTAGTTGTTTTGCAACATATTTGATTACATAATTATTTTATGTATATTTTATATGTTTATCTTATTAATACAGTTTATAATGAATTTATATTCTAAAATTACAAAAAACATGATCATTTTTTTCATTGGAAAACAAGATTGTTTATTACAGTAACAGCAACAGCAGTCAGGAGGGATACGGGAAGGTGTCTGAAGTTGTGGGTCCCGAAAATTTTAAGCAGTGTACACATGATGCACACTGTGTCATGAAAAATGATGGAATAGTTTTGATTACGTCAGAGTGTGTTATAACACGCTGTAGTGTGGTGAGCAATGCCCCCCATGCATCCAGCAGTGAGGGAAGCGATTCAGACTTTTACAGTTTAATCGAGAATTTCAATGGAAGTTGTTATGATAAAAATACATCACTTTACATAGTTATCCTCTGTCTGTCTGCAGGAAGAACTGGAATCAGCCAAGACGTTTCTGTACCAGGAAATGGGCTACAAAGCTCGCTCTGAACAGCTCAGCAAGACCACCGAGATTTCACTCACTCCACAGGAAATAACCAAGTACTGTGTTTAAAAATGTGTGTGTGTGTTTGAGGTCAGCAAATTAAAAGCCTGAACCTGGCCTTTACCTAGGTGACTTTTGACTAATATTTGTCTTTCTCTGTTCTCTGAATAATTATTCCATAAAGCTCAGTGAAAAGAAATGTGACCAAATAGAAAAATGCACATAATATGCAAATAATAATAATAATAATAATAATAATACATTTCATGTAAATGTCACCTTTTTAAATCCAAAGTCACTTAACGGGTAGATCAAACATAAAACAAGAAGAGACCATTAATCAAACAGTAACGAACATAGAACATAAAGCAGACAAACATATTTGTATTAACATATAAACATATTACTTTAACATTACAAGAAGGAGAGTGCAAGAGAGAGAGTGAGAGAGAGAGAGAACGCATGCACTGGATTGGACAGATCAATACTAAAATATAGATATTTACGTTATTGACATTTCTTTTTGAGAATTGATCCATGCATGAAAATATCAAAACTAAGTGCTGCTGCAGTGCTAAATACTACTACAAAGGCTTTCATGTCCACTTTCACATGTGTGTGTGTGTGTGTGTGCGCATATGATTTCAGCTTTCTAACCATTCTGACATTAATGTGATGTACAGATATAAGAAGCGCTTCTATAAGTTTGACAAAGAGAGCAAAGGCTTCATCACCACACTGGATGTGCAGCACGTTCTAGAGGTGAGTGTTTCAGGCCTTTCATCATCACCTGATATTGCCATTGAGTAGCCTATAATCTAACTATCTTTTTTTGCTATTTTTTGTAATAATGAGATTTTATCCCAATATATGTATTTTTAAAAGATTCTGTAGGACTAAGATACATTTTAATTGTTCAGTCCCTTGAAGACTACATCACAGTTTGCTTCCTCCTTCAGAAACTCAGTATCCAGATTGATGAAAATGCACTCCACGAGATCCTCAACGAGGTGGATCTGAATAAAAATGGGCAGGTGGAACTCGACGAGTTTCTGCAGGTACGGCGTTTTCACTAAGGAAGAGATCCAGCTAAGTCAACTTTACATGGACCCATTTGGTCCAATATATTATAACCACAGTATTTATAGATCATAACTTTCACAGCACATCATTCTCTATCTTTTGTTCAGCCTTTATTTGAGCTTAAGAGGCCAGATTTGATGGAAACTCCTGCAGGGTGAGATGGAGGTGTGAAAGCTTAACTATTCTGTACATGCGTCCCGGCCCAAGGCCTGACAGGCCTGCAGTAATTAAAAGCTCTGAGTTGTCTTTATGGAAGTTGGAATAATGAGTATGTCCTCCTGTGGTAAATTAGTCAGAGTCATGTGGAGTTTGCCTCTTTGTAACAAAGCATGAATTAGATTACTGGAGTAATTGATAGGGACTGGAGGACAGGTGTTAAAATATGATGCTCACTGTCCATTTTAATTTGGACTTAATGAGAGGCCACCGGTGGAGAAATGGGCAATTTAATGTTGTATGACATGACACAGCCATTGGCTGAAAGGTTCGTTCCCATGTCTATACACATACCTAACTGCATGCATACATCCGCATCCCTCCTTTAAAAAACCAGAGGCGTAGGTAGAATTGTGTCCCAAGTCCCGAATAAAAACACTTTGTAAACATCATTTTGGTTCGTAACTAATTGCGTCAGATAGCTTGTAATGAGAAGAACTGTCACTTCATCAGATACTAGATGACGCTCCTGAGCGTGTCCAAAATGCATGGGCTCATATGAAGATTTTGAGCAAAATTGCCATTAGTAAATTATTATCTGTTTTTGTCCTAGCAGCATTACATGTTAATTGAAAATTGTGTCTTCGTCTTCAGTGGCATTTTTGGCCGAACTGGTGCTCAAATAATTTCTTGTCTAGGAGGGGGGTTGGGAGGTTTTTGTTATCCTAGGGGGAGTTGGTGCCCTCTCACCAAACAAGTGCTACTCTTGGCAACCACCTAGGTTGCCTATGCCTAGAAATGCTTCTGCCTAAAGAAATCTTCTCCATGTAAAATTAGGGGGCTTCAAGATTAGCAAGATGCTCTTAATTTCGCTTCGAGTAATCCAGTTATGACGAACACGGTTGTTTCAGACTATCAAGACAGTTAAGCCAATTGTTTACAGAAATGTTAGCCTCGAGAAACTCATGTAACATATTAAAAAATACTACCGTTCTCATGCAAAGTCATGCAGATGGAAAGAGAAAAGGAAAAGGAAAAAAACACCAGGAGGGAATAAACTGGTAAGTCCTGGAAGAACAGACGGATAGGTCCCTCGCAGAACAGGGAAAAGAGAGAAGAGACGTGAGCCTAACTGAAAATGTGTTTGAAGAGGTTACCCAAAGAGGGCCTAAGGATGGGTGAAGGAACATCCAGTTTTTCGGAGCAGCAGGAGGTCGCAAGGAAAAAGACCCTAGGCCTCCCCCAGGTGCTGCCCAGTCAGAGTGATCATGAGGGGGGGTAACCTAGGCCTCCCTGAGTTGAAAGGAACGGAGGCACCAGCCCTGAGGCTCCCTCACCATCAGTACAGCCCCAGGCAATGATCAAATCCAATTCAAATCCTATTAAAACGCCTTGTCTACTTAAGAACACAAGATGTGATGCTAAAAGTTTGTGTGAAATAGCATAACAGCATATAAAGGCATATACAATTATTCTGTATTTCTTTGTTTATTTAAAGAAAATATGGCAACCACATGGTGTCATTACAATGATCGAGTACTACACTAGCTAGCTTGCACTTTATAAGCAGCACAACTCAATTAAGGAGAAACCGCCAAGCATCTACACTGGACACATTTATTATATTTATTAACCGCGCCACTGCTATGCCCTTGCTAGCTCATCCTATATAAACCCTGGTGTTCCTGTGTCTGATATGCATTCTGTCCTCTGATTGGTTTAGCTCATGAGTGCGGTGCAGAGGGGCCAAATCTCGGACAGCCGACTGGCCATCCTGCTGAAGACCGCCGAAGAGGGGCTGGACCAGAGGGCACCGGTGTCAGTGGACCGCAGTGGCGGAGGGGTGTGAGAAAGACCACCGCAACTCAAGCCTGCAAGCTGAGCTGTGAGAAGGTGACCTCTCACTGTCCAGAAACATTGCAACCAATCGCCTGCCTTCCATTACTGTTCGAATACATTCCTTTTTTTATGCTGCTTTGCGTTTATTTTAATGAGCACAATTATTTAATAGTAAGTCTTGTGTAATAATATATTTTGGTGTTTGTAAAAGAGTATTCTGTCCATTTAATTTCTCTACCTTCTTGCATTGGAGTGTACTGCTGATGCATGCAGTGCCATTTTGTGCATTTGGCTGGTCAGTGTGACCACTTTTCTGAAGCAGCTGTACTGAGGTTTTCTGCTGTGCCATTTGTACGTGTGTTATGAAGCATGAGATGAGTACATGCTCTGTACATGAAGCTACTGTGATTCACATAGCAATCTTTTGCACTTTCTGTCGATCTTCTTGAGTTTACACGTACTGCATTGTGGTCACTGCACTAAAACACAATCACTATAGCTGCTTTTTGTAGTGCTCCTGCCATGTCACTGTAAATCTTTATACTTTGTCTTTTCTAAGGAGATATTTGTTTATTGTTAGCGACCCTGTCCTTTGCCAAGCATGCCAAGCTACGGTGTTTGACTGTGATTTTTGCAGAGCTGAGGTCATGGGTTTGAATCCTACCTTCAGTACACCACCACTGGGTCCCTGGAGCAAGACCCTTAACCCCAGGTTGTTCCAGGGAGACTGCACCCTGTAGTTAGGGAATAAAAGTGTCTACTAAATGCAGTAAATGTAATTTTGCAGAATGTAATTTTGATACTGTATTAACATTTTTGCCTGAAAACGCACAGTGTTTTTAATACCATTCATGCATGGCATTTTTTTAACCAAAGAGGGTATCTCTTATGACAAGGAATATTTCAGCTACATGCGCATGTTAACTTGGAATTCATCTTCCAGGCAGGAAAAACTCTGAATTAAGCTGAAAGGGCAGCATTTGGAAGGTTACATAACACCCAAATAAGCCTTTAAAGCCCATGTCATAGAAAACCAGATCTCCGTCCGTCAAAGTCTCAAAACATACTGTCCGCTCCCAAATCCACACAGTCCATACATGGAAACTGAGCTGCAAACAGCCTGTTTTGAATTAGCTGTTCCTGTGATGTCACAAAAATGACACATTTGCATATATCTGCCTATTCAGCCTATAGTAGTTTGGTGCCACCATTCTGGCTTAAGTTTCAGTCTGGACTGCTTTTTGAAGGAGGTACAATACAGGCCAGACAGTCAGAATAGAACTCATTTAAATATCAGTCTTAAAGGTGCAGTACTTAAAACAACCTGCGGGACAACATTAATGGCTTTGGGCACATAAAACTACACAAATGTTAATAATAGATAATAGGTATATATAGAATACCTGCTGTTTAATGACAACTGATTCTAGCAAGCGTCACTTGTCATAAACAGCCACTTTTGATGCCAGTTCATCTCACAAAGGGTTCTGACTACTGATGCAAACCTTTATTACTGTCTGTATAAGTTTATGTCAGTTGTCATGAAAGGTTTAGAGGCTGTGTAGTCTTATAAACATCTGTCAAGAGTTACCAGAGTCATTTGGACCAGGCTTATTTCTTGCTGTCTTTATGGATTCGTAAGGGATGTATTTAATGTGCCTTGTTTTCTATGGCATGTTGAAAAGCAACACATTCTTTTTTAAGCTCACTGTATTTTGTTATGTGAAATGTATCAGTATCTGTTTTTTCTTTTATAAGAGTCACTACTTTAAGCTGTATCTGCTGGTAAAATTCACTTAATCTGTCATTTTTGTTAACGAATGAGCCCAGATGTCTTATTGTCCATCATTGTGTTTGGACACAATGTGATGGCTTTAGCGACAACTCCACTGTCTGCTGAGGCTTCTGAGAGAGCAATAGACGTTGCTGATCATTTATTATGTGTTCTGACAGGATGGAATTACATCCTAATCCTGATTGTAAAGATTCATATTCTGCGAAGAAGAAAAAAAGCAAGAGAAGCGCACAGTAAATCAATCTCCAGGGAAACACAATTATATAATTAAACGTATCTGGTTGCTAAACTCATTGTTGGGGCTGTTCTTTCTGTTTGTCCGTGCCTGTCAGCGTGCTGAATGACTTCATATTCCGAGGTATCACTGACAACAGTGTGAAGCAAAGCGTGTAAGTCTCTCTCTCTCTCTCTCTCTCTCTCTCTCTCTCACACACACACACACGCACACACACACACGAACACACATACAAGGCAGCATATACAGTACTTATGCTGTCCTTTGATAGGAGGATTCTAACAAATTGACTCTAAATCCACCTCCAGGGCCATAATAAATCTATTATGCTCTAATTTCGCTGATTAATGAGAATCTGAGGGACTGGGTCCACCCCGTGCTCTCATCGTTAAGGTCCTTCAGTGGCCTGGCCGTCCCTTCGTCTGCCTCTCTAATAATCCCTCTGACAGTCAGCCGCACAGTAAGGCCAGTGCCATCAGCGCCTGGCACAATGCAATTAAAACAGCGGCGCTGCACCATGCCTAACGCTAATCCTCGGCTCATTTGAACTGCTGTAAGACCAGCCATGTGAATCCGCTGTGATTACCGCAGCATATTAAACTCCATCTCAGCCTTCGCGGGAACTGTGGCCACAGGAGCAGAGAGGCCAAAGCTGGAAACCGCAGAGGTCAGGGGGATACGAAACGCACGACCTGTTCAAAGCCAAAAGAGCTTCTCACTTCAGAAGGAACATCACTCAGATGGTGCATTATTTCATCACTGAGGGGTAAACAAAGTGATGTGAAGTGATGCTGTATGTAGAAATGAGTGGAAATGTCTTTTTTTCTAATAATGATTAATAAACAAAATTAAGCTATATAACATAAAATAATACGTGGCACCTGAGGGTCCCTTTTTTGTGTGAAGTTTGTTTGTTGTCTGCATGGGTTTCCACTAGGTACTCAGGTT
Source organism: Bryconaethiops microstoma (assembly GCA_037577275.1). NCBI lineage: Eukaryota > Metazoa > Chordata > Actinopteri > Characiformes > Alestidae > Bryconaethiops > Bryconaethiops microstoma. Next base: position 3,115,665 of record JBBJLS010000109.1, on the reverse strand, counting down.
TCGTCCCATAGTTCAAATTGGAGATGCTAAAATGCCATTAGATGGGAATGTGTTGTGCCCTGTGATGGACTGGTAGACCTGTCCATTGTGTTTCTCTGGCTTTCACCCTGTGACCACTGGGATAGTCTCCAGCACCTTCCCACAACACTGTTTAAGGATAAGTGGTTCAGATAATAATGGGTTGATATCTTAATGTTCTAATTATGCAGAAATTCCCCTCAACATATGTTAATGTAACAAGAGTTATATCCTTTATCTATGATAAGATCACTATAAAGTGTGGCCTCTTGTGACATGTTTAGTGAATTTAGTAATACCCAATAAGCCTGTGGATATAAATCAGCTGTGGTGATTTGATCATATTGGCAAAAACATTGCTTAAATGTCTGTAGAGGAGCCCTTCTCATAATGTCAGCAAAGCACATCCACGCTTCTGTGTTTGTTTCAGGTACAAAATACATATTTTGTCATGAATAGACTTTTTCCAATCTGCACAATTCGATTTCACATTTCTGGTTGAAGCCTGAATCAATCTGGTTGAAGCCTGAATCAATTTTTCAACAGTCTTGAAAAGAAAGCAACCATTAAGCTGCATGCATAAAATGCATTTATATGCATGCTATTACTTTTGCTATATCCAGTATTTAAGTTTAGACCTCAGAAATTTGTCTCACTTTTTATGGATTTTGTTGTTCGACTGCTGGACCTCAATGCTTGGCTGTGACTGAAATAGCCAAATTCTCGACCAAGTGAAAATCTCCACTGGTGATGTTGAGAAAATCCCTCTCGTTGGCACAGCGACGGCATAACACAGCACAACAATGAAGTACAGCATCGTGGGTAGGAGAGGAATTGGCCTCCCAAATCCAGAAATATGTTGTCCTGATCTGTCCTCAAGGCCACTTTCTGTTTTTGCATCAGCTCGGCTTCCCACTCAGTGCTGCAGACAGTGGCGAGACATCCAAGCAACTACTAGACCCACACAGAAAATTGCCGGGTGGGTGCATGGGGGGGACGGTAGGGAAGGAGTTCTGTCACAAATTCTCCTCCATGAGAAACCTGGTTAACATTTCATTTCATTTTTGATTTCAACAATTTCATTGTTTGGTCTTCTATAGGCTGCGACTAAGCCAATACCTTTCAGCCAAAATGAACGATCACCACCTGTTCCCTACTGTCCTCTTACGCAGTGCTGCTAATCTCTGGTTTGAGATTACTTGGAAATAAAACCTCCAAGTGGTTCTATTTGATGGAAATGAATTTTAAAGGATTATACTTTTACCACAATAAAGTACCAAAAAAGGCTTTAGTTTAGGATTACAGAAGGAACATCTTTAAAACAGTTCAAGTTTTCCTCCATAGCGAGGAACCACTAAACCAGGCAAAATCCAGTTATGCGTTCGAAGAACCCTTAAAGGAGCATTTTTACAGTGTTTAAGTTCTTTGGAGTTGGAATCTTAATGCTTCAGCATACCAAGACTTTCTGGACATGCCATGCTTCCAACTTTGTAGACACAGTTTGAGGTAGAACCTTTTCTGTTCCTGCTTGTCCCAGTGCACAAGGCAAGGTCCATAAAGACATGGTTGGATGAGTTTGGTGTAGAAGAACTTGACTAGCCACACAGAGCCCTGACCTCAACCCCATCCGGCACCTTCTGGGATGAACTGAAACGGAGATTGTGATCCAGACCTTCTCATTCAGCATCAGTGCCTGACCTTGTAATTGCCCTACAGAATGAATGGGCACAAATTCCCACACAAACTCCAAAATCTTGTGGAAAGCCTTCCAAGAAGAGTGGAAGCTGTTAGAGCTACAAAGGGGGACCCAACTCCAGATTAAAGTCTATGTATTATGAATGCAATGTCATTAAAGTGTCTGTTGGAGAAATGGTCAGGCACACAAATGTTTTTGTCCATATAGTGTATGTGACTGGCTAATTCATCAACTGAATATTAACCAATTATTTCACACCCCTCTCTTCTGCCCCCGTACCTATCATCTCTCAAAATGTGACCTAAACTAAACCATGAGATAGTGTACTTAAAACTGGTTTGGAGCCCTGATAGTACAGCCTTCCTGACCACAGCAGGCCCTGTTTTAAGGAGTAATCTCAGGCAATCACATTAATTTAAGATCTCCAACCCCCCACACACCTGCTGTGCCCACACACCTCAGCCTATCATCTAATGACATACAGGCTACTCATAATTTAACTCACACACACACACACACACACACACACACACACACTCTCCCTCTCTCTGTATCTCTCTCTCTCTCCCTCTCTCTCTCCCTCTCTCTCTCTCTCTCTCCACTCACTGCAGTCCCTCTGAGGAGCTGGGCATCCTGAGCAGAGATGGTGTGTGTTCAGGCATTCACTCAGTATGGAGCTGGAAGCACACGGATCGAAGTAAAGGTCAATTGTCAACCATCCCAATAGTTAGGCCTGCACGGCCTGTCTCATAACACCTCCTCTCTGCTGGAACACTGATATGAAGCGCGCGAACACACACACACACACACACACACACACACACACACACACACACACACACACACACACACAGCCTTACTAGCATGTAAAGTGTGCAGCTCATCTAACAGTACTTTCCTCAGTCTAATAAAACACATGCCTTAAGGACCCACATTCTGCATTTACCACACATTTAGCTTTTTTCCTTTAAAGCTCATAATCAATTTATTTTAACATGACCATTTTCTGACCCATCTCTAAGCATTTTGCATTTACATGCTGGTGCTAAAGGAAACGTCTTTCCGTTCCTCATAGCAGAACTGGCGGCCGATGGTGGTATGCAGCCATGTAAATGTTGCCATTGTCATCTGTGTGTGGGACAATGGTGAAAAGCAATATATTATCTTAAAAAATGTTTTGCATGCACACTAATGTTTCTAATAGCGTGTGTTCATTGAAGCTCACGGTGAAAAAAAAGAATATTCGGTTTATTCTACCGATGTTATACTCACCGCTGCAGTCACCATATCAGCGGGTTGCACTGCAATCAGTGGAAAATCCGTCTGGTGGTAGTCCATTTAGCAGCAACAATTACTTAACAGCTTGTTGATGTTACTGTGCCTTTTAGACTGATATTCCTGTAAATGACTTCTGTTCTAATTAGTTTACCACTTTTCATGTAATTTAAGACACATTACAATCCAAAAGCAGAAAAATCTAAAATGTTCGGAACAAACTGTTTGATTTGTACTGAAATTCTGAACAACCACAACAACTTGAAATTGAATTCTGCATTATTTGCAGCTATATGTAAATGTGATCATGGTCGTGACATAATGCATGAAAGTCTTGTTTTGTAAATAGAAAGCAAGGAAAATGATATTTTCCATGATTTGAACTGATATTTATTTATTTTTTAGAGAGTAACAACACTTCACTGAGAGTGGTTTCATATAACTTCACTCCCAGCTCCAAAATAGGAGAGACCCTTCAGATCTTATCTGTGACCCAAATGTAGCTTGTTAACACAATTACATAAATGAACAAAATGTTTTTACACAATCTGTTAGTCCTAGCAGAAACACACACACACACACACACACACACACACACACACACACACACACACACAAGAAATTAACATTATTCATTAAATGCATTTGAAGTACATGCTTGTCTCTCAAATCCCATGAACTTCTATGATGACCTGTTCCTCGTTTCAGCACCGGGACCCAATTAAATTCTCATTCAGGATGATCTGATAGTCCTGCATTAAATGTCTAAAGTGAAGCTGGCTAACTGCTTGCTAGTGGCAGATAGCTAGTTAGTTATATGTCATTGGAGGACAGGGTTAACTCGGTCTGTTGTCTTTGGGTGTTGATGCTGACAGGTCCATCACTACCTGAGCTTGAGAAGAGAGAGAAAAAAGAGATTAGATACCAATTAGAGGTCTTTCTTCTGCTTCTGTTAAAGGGGGGAGAGACAGAGCTTCAGTAAAGGTCATCAGGAGCGCTGAGTGACAGCTCCAATGTCCTTCCCTCCTAATTTACAGTGTTTTCTGGAGATTTTGTAGAGATGATTTCGTATGCCTGGTGCAGCAGCACGAAACAGCCATTCATTTTTGGGAAATAATGGGTTACAAATCTGGCTGACGTACGTGTTCACAAGCTGCAGCGAGTGTCAGGCAGGGATCAGGGTTGGAGTAACTGCAGCAGGGATCAAAGTGCTGGTACATTCCAGAGGAACGCTCTACCAGCTACAGGCACATCCCCTTCCCAGAACCCGTGTCTAGTGACCAGGTGAAGGCTAGGCCTAGCCAAGGCCTGGGCCTGGATTCATTAAGGTTCTCTGATGTAGGAGTGCTGATCTTGGAGCAGCTTCTTTTCTCAGTCAGGATGACCTTGATGATTGTGAGAAGAACAGAACCTAGATCAACACTGTTGTGCTGAGAGGCTTAATATTGGTCCTGATGTAATTGCGTGTCACTCTACTCTGCAAAGGCATAGAGGCATTGAGGGGACCTGCGCTCCAACCCACAGACACTTTTCAAACTTCAATTTTTGAAATTCACCCCACTACCACCACCCCAAAACTGAACTTGAATTTATGTTCAGGTTTTTCTCATTGCATTCATTTGTGGAGGCTTAGTTGTAACACAGCATTACAGCTAACTCCACCGTGTGGAGGCTGTACTTTAACATGGCTAACTCTCACTGGAAGTTATTAACATGCTTGAAAGCGGTGCTATTTTACAGCCACCAGTAGAATAATTCAAATAAGTGTGAATTCTGTGCCGTAATTCCGGTATATATTGCCGTGGACACACTTCCAGTATTCAATTATGCTTAAAATGTCTCCCACAATATACTGATGCTATTTTTCAAAAAACAGAGATTGACACTTTATACTGAGTTTATTGTGACGTTCCATAACACATTCCCAGAATTTATTCACCGTCTCTAAATTTTTATTCGGACATTCCGAGGCTGTTGTCTGAGAATTAACTGGAGATGCTGTAGACTGCTGGGAGTTCAGGTAAGAGCACACCACAGCTTGTCTTAGACATGGGGGGTGTTTCCCCCAGAGCCCTTCAGCCTGATATTTAGGCGAAGCACGGGGGAACACACAGCAATATCCGCCCGCCGCCATAAACAAGCCCATCTGTGTCTGAAAGGGGGAGTGGAGGAAAACCAAACACAAACCAGAGCCCAGTACAAACAGGACAACAAATATCACCCGCATTATTACATCGCCGGCCAGATTCCACAACAAGCAAATGTCAAAAGAAGATATTCGATTCGGGACGGCAAAGCATGTGTGAAATGAAATTTCCGAGTCGAAATAGAATTCAAATTCAGGTCAGAACTGACACATACAGACATGCACATTTCAAACAGGGCAATGTTCAGACGTGCTTTTCTAACAATTATGATTTCAAATATCCTGCAACGGACATACAGGCTGTTGTAATGTAGTTTAAGTAGTTTAAATTATAATAGTACAGTCTCATGCACAGCTGTAAAAGCAGGCCTGAGGGCCAGGTGAGCTGCTCTGCTGCTGTTCTGATCCCTTTCAAACACTCTTTATTAAAGATAATGAGATATTAAAGATTAGGGTATGACCCAAGACATGAGTCAGCGCTGAAAATCTGTCCAGACTCGAAGAACTGCGAAAAGTGATACAGGGCCTGCCTCCCCAAATCTACGTCTAGCATCTATCTGTGGAAGGTGTGACCGCTGCCTGCTGCTATTAATAACATAGCTGCTAATGTTACTTAAGCTGGCGCCAGTATTGTGAGCCATCGTATTTCTCTCAAGTGTTAAGCTGGCGTGTGTTTGTGCTGCTACTACTATTATTATTAGCAGCAATAGGCTTTGAATATCTTTGAATGCTGGCAGCACTTTTTCTGCCAAAAGAGGGAACAATATGTCTGCTTAGGGAGTGGACTGAGTCAACAGTGCCAGGCCAAGCAGGTGACATCATCAGCACTGCAGGGTCGATAGTCCTGAGGTGTGGGACAGGAAGGTACGTTGGGAAAGTGCTGAAAGTCTACACTCATTCAGACACATGGATGATTTATGAGTGGTTCCACGACTGGGGTTACATTGGTGCCTGACTGAAATCACATTTACAAGTATGTATGCCTGTAAAGTGCCTTTTACAACAACCTATGTGCATGTTTCAGATTTTGGCTGGACTTTGGACGCGGATGCTGTCAAGCAGCTTTGTGACAACATCAGTCAGAAAATGAAATTGATGTTGGTTCAGTGGGTATTGCAAGAAGCTCCCGGGTTCGGTTCCTGACCAAGGGTCCCTTATGTCTGAGAGTTGCTGTGTTTTTCATATATTGACTGTATAATTATACTGAACTGCTGATGATCATTTGCACATATAAAGCACATAATTACAATCCAGTATTGTTGCTTTCCACTTGACTACTGACGCAGCAATTTTTTGGATGTTAAAATTAACCCTTGTACCAAAATGCACATTTTAACTTCTAGTTTACAAGTTAAATTAAGTTTAATTTAACTTTGACTTTGACTTCTGTGTGGAGTTTGAAAGTTCTTCCCATGTCCATGTGGGTTTCCACCAGCCCTCCCACAGTCCAATGACTGGAGATGCTGACACTGGTTATGGACAAGTGACTTGAATATTGAATGACTTAACTAACACGGGTCTGAGTTTGTAAATGTAATATGAGTTTGTAAATAAAATTGTTTACAGCACCCCCCATGTGCTTTTTCATCATGAAAGCATTTCCAAAGTACATTTTCAGCCAAAAACATTTCGCACATCAATTGTAAAACAACATCTCAAGCATCAGACAGCCCATTCCTTACCATTCCATTTGGAAATTAGCTTTTAAACTTTTCGGAGGCCCGGTTCCTCTCAGTGTCACTGTGAACTTTTCTGACCTGGTAATTTTCTCTGAAAAACTTTGCTTACGTTTTAGCCATTTAACTACACAAACGTAGTGAAATCACTGAAATCCCCCTTTAAGAGTCAGCCTCTATATGTCACTGTCCTTTGGGTGAGGGAGGTGGTTCTTTGGGGGCAGGCCGCATGCTCTGGGCTGTAAACTACCAACGATTGAGATGTTATCTGCCTGTCAGGCTGAGTGAATTTTGCACAGGTTGGTCATTAGGGGCTCCTGTGAGTAATTGGGGGAATTGAATAAGAATCACAGCCCCACTGCTCCCCCTTAAACACAGACATAAAGCACGCGCACACACAGACACACACACGCACACACACAGACACACACGCATGCACACACAGACACGCGCGCGCGCGGGGCCCTGGTGGGTCAGGTGGTCCTAATTGCTGAGGAGCGAGCCTTAATTTAACTAGCAGTACAGAGGTCATTATCATGCGAGCTGGTGCCAGCCTGAATGTTTGCATAGCTATCACAGGCGTTCTCATAAACGAGGCTTTAATTAGTCTTAATTAGAATTAGTTGGAGTCAGCAGGGAACGCAGGGCCCCATGAAATAATGCACGCACAATAATAAGCATCCAGCTCATTCTCCTCTTTATGTTTATTTCCTCTTACTAAGGGAATAGCTTTGACAAAAATCACCCCTCACTAAATTGATTTGGTCAGAATTAATATTCTCATGGCATTAATTAAACAGGGAAGGTCTCATTATGATGTGCAGTGAAGGAGAGACCCCCCCCCCCTTACCCAGCAATAATCTCTCTCTCTCTCTCTCTCATTCTCTCTCTCTCCCTGTAATTCAGAAAAGCAGTTCAGATCAGAAAATATATTCTTCATCTTCCACACTTCCATGGTATGACAATAATAGGAGTAATTCTATAAATTTGAGTAGGAGTAGTTCTATAAATTTTATATCAATAACATATTGTTTTTATTTTTATTAACAATAGTTCTTCTTTTTCTTCTTCTGCTTCTTCTTCTGCTTCTTCTTCTTTTTTTTCTTCTTCTTCTCCTTATTATTATTATTATTATCATTATTGACAATAATCTTATTGATAACAGTTTATTTTAAAAATAACATTTTCATTATATTAAATCGTTTTAGGTATAGCTTTAATCATAGATTTATTATTATTATTATTATTATTATCATTATTATTATTATTATTATTATTATTATTTAGTGCTATTATTAATATATTTTAATAACAAAAGCACTGTCCAAAACAAAGAAATTGAAATGGAAAATCAAGTGAAACTAAAAGGAGACGGCAGTTCTTGTATATAAGATAATATAGTGGATTGAAGGACGCAGCTTGACTGTGAAAGAGAACAGCTGTGTGATGAAGTGCAGCTGCTGTTGTTTAAGGTTTGTAACATAATTTGAGAAGTCAGCAGCCCTTTACATGGTGTAAAGACTTCACAATAAACGCACCAGTAGCATCCAAAATGACTGATATATAATGTTTTGGTTCTGACAACAATGCAAGGTTGATAAGTAAAAAATATTTTCTCTCTCTCTCTGTCTCTCTCTCTCTCTCTCTCTCTCTCTTTCTCTCTCTCTCTCTCTCTTTCTCTCCCTCTCCCTCTCTCTCTCTCTCTCTCTCTCTCCCACTTACTTTCTCTCCTTCTCTCCCCCTGAGGAGGTGTGTGACATCTTCAGGTCGTAGAAAGTGCTGGTGGAAATGTGGAGCTGCTCTCCTCTCAGCAGCTGTCATTCTCTATTAACAAAGATGCTGTGTGTGTGTGCGTGTGTGTGTGTGTGTGTATATGTGTGTGTGTGTGTGTGTGTGTGTGTGTGAGGGAGCGAGAGAGAGAAAGAGTGAGAGACCCTGTCAAGACAGACAGGGGGGCTTGAGGTCTACCTGCTATGTGCAAGCCCTCCAAACCACCAGAACAACAAAACATGAGAAAACAGAGCACATCACAGCAGAATGACACACTCCAAGTATAAGCTATAACAAGCTATCTTAGACTTCTAGAACACTATTCATACACACTGCAGCCATACACAAACATTTCAGCTGCATTAAAACACAATGCAAAATTCACTGGTGTCAAATCTACATGTTTCATACATTTATTATACCCAGTAATATACTGTATTATACTGTGTTATACACTACATTTTACTGTATTATACAGTGTTACACTGTACTGTACTGTACTGTACTGTATTGTACTGTTACACCATATTGTGCTGTATTGTACACTGCATTATACTGTATTATGGTATATTATGCATTATATTATACTGAATCATTCTGTATTGCACTGTATTGTACACTGTATTATACTGTATTACATGATAGTATACACTGTATTATACTATATTAAACACTGCATCATGCTGCACTACACTGCATTATTCTGTATTATACTCTATATTATACTGTATTATACTGTGTTCCACTGTATTGTACTGTATTATACAATATTATACACCATGTTATACTGTATTACACACTGTATTGTACTATACACTGCATTATAATGTATCTCCAAAAAAGTAACTTTACAGGAGAGGGAAGAAACCTTTTCGGTGTAACTAGATGTGTTCTTAAGTGATTTGATCCATTCATTATAAAATGCCAACAAACTATAAAAATGGAGCTACAAGTTCACATCCCCTACAGAGAACACACTTTGTTGTTTTTATGAACTAAGAGCTTGTGCACTAAAATTGCCAGGGAAATGCCATAGGCATTTAATTTACTGTGAGCCAACAGGTGCCTTCTGAATTTTGGTTATAGCGGATTAACATTAAAGGTAAGTCTGAAAAAAAAGGTTTTGTATGGATTCTACTTTGCTTTGCTGTACATTAGAACATGCAATATCTCATACATCAAGCAACACAAATGTGACTCATTCTGAATGATTAACATTATTATCTAATAATGATTAACATTGTTAGAAAGATTGGCAGAATTTCCCTTTCACTTCTGCGAAGTTTGCCAAGGTAACAGACCACAGGACCAACAGATTCCTGGACATGAGCTGCTGAGCCTTGGGCACTTGTGCCTGACCAGTCTGTGTCTACGAAACAAGGTGAGAAGAAATCCCTCATATCTGCTCATTTCATTCCCCCCTTATTGGAGATTCTGGCTTCATTTAATATGTATGGAAGACAGTGAAACTTTATTACCTGGGGTCTTATTAACCCCGTAATTGGCCGGGCTCAAATCCGCCTAGCGAGTCATATCCAGGGAATACAGGCATTAGCATGATTTAATTAGGTTTTTCGAAAAAAAGGGGGCTGGGGGGGTTCTCTGCGTGGTACTGGTCAGAGGCCGGAGGACCTGATATGGAGTACGGGTGTCAAGCCACTATCAGATACACGCCACATTTTTCTGCCTTAATTGACCAATGTACAAGCAAGAACAGCACAAGAAGTTCAGCAACAGACCTGTTGGAGTTCGATGAAATTCACAAGGCCTTTCATAAACTGTGCTCAACAAAACCCTACACAGACGAGCAATTTATCTCTGGTGATTAACATCAGCCTAAGCCGCGGACAGTGTGTCTTTCTTTCTGTTTTTTCCATTCTTTTCTTCAGTCCATTACCACGTCCGCTAATACCCGGGCCTGGACGCCGTCTCGATCGCTTTTCAGAATAAAAGCACCACCCAGGAACTCTTTGATCCACTGCTACATAAACAAGCACATGCTAATAGATCTCTCGTCTTTGCCTTAACAGCTCTCCAGCATTTATTAATAGGCCGTGGGCCTTTCACCGCCAAACAGCCAGAGTCCTTCTTTCAAACCGTACACGTTTCCATCTAAAAGACCTGGAATGAGGGCATTTTTAAATTTTTTTTTGTCCTGCATGTTTCACCTCTGCATTTACTTGCATAACATGCATTACATGTTCCACCTCATACATGCTCATTTTAATCACTAGTTTAGAGACCAATCAAATTTACATTTTTTCCCCTTTCATCAGCAAAGACAGATTTGCTCCTTTAGTTTTTCCCCAGAGCTGCAAGGCTAATGCTGCTACCGAAGTAGCGATTGGAATGTTTAATTGTTTTTGCTTCTTTTTTAGTCTTTTGTCTGATGGAACACTTGCATCTTAATCAAAACACAAGCCCCTCTGTGTGCGTTTTTAATTTTCGATAGTGATCTATCACCTTCTAAACTATATTTAAAGGCCACATATCTCAAATGTATCTTGTATCTGTGATATGTATGTGGTTTCAGTGCAGGCATAATTCACAACTCTTTATCTCTTCAAATTTAAAAGGCTATTTACGTTACTGTGCTTTCAAGACTGATTTGAAAAAACAAAAAAAGGCCACAAATTCTGACTTATATATTTAAATGCTTTGGCTCTTTGTGACATCCCAAAAACAATTAACTCAAAGAATGGTGTTTTTGCCTTTTAGTGTCCGTATGTGGACCATATGGCCTGAAGAGTGAATGGTACGCTTTGAAGCAATGTTTACATATTGTGTCCAACTCCTTTATTTCAAGAATGTCAGGGGAAGAGGGTTTTGCATCATTTAGATTCTTTAAACAAATTATTTACTAAAATGTTATGTTGTTGCTGTGGTCTGGCAGAGTAGATCCTGAGCTGTAGTACCAGTGTGTGGAGGCAGATCTTAAAGTTTTCTCAGGTTTCAACCCACTATAAAAATACAAGCAGCTGCATGAAGGAGCTGGGTTGGAGGCAGTGTGGTCTGAACCAAAGGAGATCCTTCAGGGTCTTCTAGGCCTTCAGAGAGGGACGTATCTGTAATTTATTTTTATTCAGTAGAATCATCCTTGTATTTAAACTAGGTAAGTACAGGAACAATATGATTAAATACTTATAATAGCTAGAAGAGTTGTCTCATCGGTTAGGACCTCAAGCCCTGGAATGAAGCACTAATGAGTCAGATTAACCAGCAACATGATTGGGAACTGACAGTGGGCCAGTTACAGCCAATTACATTTATATTTCCAGGGTGTGAGAGGGAAACTCTCATTCCAGGCCTTCTGGAAGTCCTTGAGACGTCACTGACTGTGGATACAAGATCAAATATATGATAACATTCATTACAAGCTTCAAATACAAAACGAAAGGGTCAGATGTCTCTGTTTAATCTAGAGCACCCAAAAAGATTCATGTACAATGTTCAAACGATTCATGCACAATGTTCAAACACTGGTCTTTGAACAAGTCTACTTTAAATTACCCGCAGCAGTTTGAGCGTGTGAGATGATTCAGGCAGCAAAGCTTCAGTGCAGAGATAAACAAGCAAACTTCATTTCATTATTTACAAATCAAAACTATCGCTTTAAGAGCATGTCAGGTCAGACTCATTAGGAGTGAATGCCTTAAATGTTGGCCAGCTGTGGTTTGGGAATGTTGCTGTTATGTCAAGACAGAAGATGGGAAGGTCTAATGGATTCCTCCAGGACCCTCACAGTACCCTTTATTTTCTGCCCCAGCCTCTTACATCTATATTAACATCCTCATTAACCTGCTCACCTTCCCCTGTAGGCCAATTAAGATAGCCTTGCACACACACACACACACACACACACACACACACACACACACACACACACACACACGCACACATCTATC
>JBBJLS010000109.1:3086347-3103079 GCA_037577275.1 Bryconaethiops microstoma | reverse complement strand
AATATATATATTAAAAAAAAAAAATTTCTTTTTCAGGTTTATTGTCGCATGATGTCGATGAATGTGATGCCAAGTCCCCAACCTCGATTAACCGCCCTGATTGGTTTTCTGGAACTGATGGTCAGCAAAGGTGAGATTTCTTTAGGTACCCTAAATGCTGTTGCCACAGATTGAACAGAATCCTAATCAAGATTGGGACTCTGCTTGTTTGCCAAGGCTTGGAGGGCAGTCTCTGGTTAGGTGGATGTGCTCATAGGGTTCCTAAGCATGGTGTTTGCTGAATGTTTAGTTCTGGGTAATATTAGGTCATGATTCGGATCACTTCACTTCTGTTTGCCTTGATTGGTAGCATAACGTTAACAGTTCTCTGTAGTTTGTTTGCAAAATTGAATATTCAGTGTATTTACAATGTGATATTATCCTAATGAATGTGTCGTAATGAATATGTTGATTGTATGAGTTCCTTCTCATGCCACATGGCAGTAAAGCAGGCGTAATGGACATGTGCTCTGAATAATGTTTGAAGGTGAGGCTGATTGAAACTCTTCGTTCAGATGGCCAATGGGTTGCGGTTAAAATTAGGCGTGAGTCACAGTGATTTTGTGCTTGCAGCCAAGGTAAAGCAACCACGCAGAGGCTGGTGGCACCGTTTGGGACTGATGACTGTTCAACATGGGACAAGGAGTCAGATGATGCTGGTGGCATTAAAGGACAGGTGAACTGAGCAGCTGTGTCAGTGTCACCGCGCTGCATCTCATCCATTCTTTCGCCAAAAACCTCTCCTGCATTTCCTCCTGCACCTATATCATTCATCATATCATTGCTGTCATCATGTGGTGGCCTGTTTTAAGTTTTTTAACCTTCCCTGTTTAGAAAGAATTGTAATTTCAGTAATTTTCAAATGTGAACTGCCTTGTTTACTGTTTATTTCTATTTTTTTGTTGTTGTTTTATCTTGGGTTAAGTTTGTGAGATTTATTTTTTTCTGCCTTTGAATGTGTTTCAGGTATAGATTTGGGAGCAACCAGTCTGTGCTTCCACGTTTTGAAACAAATGCAGGGTTGTTTGGTGATAATCACGCAGATATATTCTGGACAGATGCATCCTTTGTTCATTTCCATATATACATCTGTATAATATAGCAATACTATATCTGTGTAGTGTTTAACTGTCAAACTACTGCTTGTTTTGTTGAGCTTGTCTTTTTGATTTTTGGCTTCAGGACCCTTATGCTTATTAATGGATGTCATGCCAATAAGTTAAGACACATTATGTTCCACACAGGGTGCCAGAAAAGCTGTTCTTCGCACTTATTTATTAGTTTCATCTCAACCCATTCTGCCCATGAGACAATGATTTACGTCATAGTGTAATATGACTTGGTGCAAGTGTACATTCTGTTCCACACGCATCATTGCACAATGGGAGCATATGGTATAATGAGCTCTCATCAATATTTATTTTAAAGCTCCTGTCTTTGTTCCTTTTCTGTTAAGTAAATTTCTTTTTCTGTTGCTTTTATTACCTTTGTTTGCCATATGTAATTGTCCTATAGCTGTAGGTTTTTAAAAACTTTTCCTATTGCATCTTGTGAAGTATGTCACCTTCGTCACACTGTTCATCATACCCTTTATGTAATTAAAATCCTGGTATTTAATTTTTTTTTGTTTTCTTCCCTCATGTAGGAGTCAAAGGTTACCATGGACATGGAGAAACTTTCCTTAAGCCAGAAAGACATTGATGAGGCCAACAAGTACAAAAGAATGTATGTGTCCTCCTAGATTCTAAAGTCTTTGTCAATAACATTCTTGGTAAATCTTTGGCTAATTGCTACTGTGGTCTGTTTTCACAAAGTCCAGCAACCTGGAAAAGTTATATGAATCGCAAAAATTAGAGAATGGTTTGTTCTCTGGTTTTACATGTTTTTGCTATTTATCATGCAGGTCACATGATAAGAAGCCAGCAGCTCCTGTCAACATGTCCAAACTTTTGAGCTTTGGGTATATGGAGGATGAGAAGAAATCTCCTGATGATGACAATTCAAGTAAGATTTTCATTTTATTTTCAGAACTTTAAGGCCACACATCAGGACTGTAGGGAAATACAGGCTATATTTATAATTTGCAGCTCTACAGCAGGTATTGTAAAACACACAACCAAATGAGGACAGCCTAGTAAAGGCCTCGGTTATCCTATATCCCTGTGAGATAAATGTTTTTGGATGCTAATGGCAATCCTAAACGTTTGAGCTTTCAGTTTGTTATGCTTAGCACCAAGGGTGACACACTGGGTTCCTTCCAGGCCAAAGCTCTTCAGAGGTTATTGTTTTCCCTTTGGTGACACACTAGGGCAGAAGCTAGGATTGTCGGGTTGAGCTGGATGTCTAGACTGTACATCCAAGGTTATCAAAGGGAATTCCGATCAGAAGGATCCTTAAATACAACAGAGAAGTGGGACCTACATTTTTGAATACTCTTGGTGATGATCTCTCATCTATGTGTGACTCAAGGAAAGTTCAAAAGAAATGCTGAAGAAATCTGAAGAATTCATTTTCAGATGCAAGTTGTTCTTATATGCAGCATTCCAAAAGCTTGTACATGTTAAAATCAGTTTAGTGTGTGTGCCCTTTTTCTAAAATGCATAATTACAGATTATCAAGGGCTAATTGTAATATGCTGTTGGACTAGAGTTTTTTGGGAGCGGTAACATAATCTAAATTAACTACATTCATTGACTGTGGAATCATTTACCAGTTCAAATAAGTTATTCAATTAATAAGTTATCACCAATAATAACTTATTAATTGAGAATAAAGTTATTCATTGAGAGAATGCATATTTCATCAAAGCCAGGCAGCACTGCATTGCATTGATTATCAAATGAGGCTTTAGTAAAATAGTGTGTATTAAATGAAGCATGTGAAACATATTTGTTGAATAGGATAGCATTGAATTACAAACAGATCACAACCCATTTACACCTGGCTGTTTAGTGTGCCTTCGGTATTAGGATTATATCTGGATTTTCACATGCTAGTGTGAATGCACTCAACATGCATTTTAAATGTAATCACTCAGACCACTTAAGGTGGTGCCCTGAGGCACATTTTTGCCAAATGTCACACAAGTGTGGATGCATTGTCTCCAAGTCATGTAAATAACCAAAATCCCTCCTGATACTGTGACGGCACTTCTTTCTGTCAGAAAGGAATTGCCACCTGATCTTCTGCTATTTAATGCAGGTGGAGCTGCTCCATGATTAGGTTTGTGACTTGAGTTTCTCCTCTTTGTTCAAGATTAACATCTCCATTTTTTATGGTATCACAAAGTGGCCTCGGTAGATGTTTTCATTGTACAATATGTAATACAAAAGTGGAGTCTACATGAGTCTGCTACAGGAAACCACCTTCATAGACTGTGGCTTACCTTATGGAATGCTCCTTAATTCAACTCAAGATGGCCTTGCTGATTGTTGAGTTGAATCAGGTGTGTTAAATGTGACTGATCGTTTAAGTCTGACAGTTCTGTCATTTTTTGTTTGTCTTTGCTAGACTAGCCATTGTTTCCTGATAAACTATGGGCCAGTGCTGTGAATAACTGCTGAGAAGCAGCAGCTGTAAAAATAAAAAATTACTGAGGCTGAAAGTTTGCCATTTATTCTCTGGCAACACCTACACATACCTGGATCAACAGAGCAGAACAATATGCTCTGAAGAAAGAAATTTTTTTTTTGAGCTGTAAGAAAACACATGAAAGAGCAACTGTTTTGAAATCACAAGAAATCAACTGGTTCCATCTAACTACTTTTCCTCTACCTTTTGTCTGATGAACCATTGCCTAAACTTCAGAATTATTGGCCCCCCTTTATTGGGAATGGGCATGGATATCTGGTTATTTAGATCAGTCCACACAGAGAACCCCCGTCATTTTTAAATATCTGCTCCTGAGTTTAGCATGAAAAGCAATGAGTCTACACTTAAGATTTTGAGTTTGGATAATACAGAGCAAGCAATCTGAGAACACTCCTCCTTATAGAATCTTCCAGTGTTCTACATTGACTCATCTGGACTATCCTTTTCCACTTACTCCGCTGGTTTTCCTGGATTAGGGAGTTGCCCTTGCGATCGGAAGGTTGTGGGTTCGAATCCCATGACTGCCAGTAGCACCAGTAGGTATTCTTGAGTAAGGTACCGTTCCCACACACTGCTCCCCGGGTCGTGCGTGCTGGTTGCCCACTGCTCCACTTGGTAAATGAGTTAAATGCAGAGAAAGAATTTCACATTGTTCACAGCTGTGCTGTGATATGTTTATGTATGACTATAAGCAGGGCTGTTCCTAGCAGCTTGGGGGACCTACGCGGTCCGGGGATGGGTGTGGTATGCGATTCGCGCCGTATATGTGTGTATACACACACACACACACACACACACATATATATATATATGTATATATATGTGTGTGTGTTTATGTATAAATAAATGTATGTCTTTTTTTTCCTCTCAGTGTGACAGTAAAAGAGACTATCATGATCATTTTTACTCATTTTTACCAAGGATGCAATAATAGGCATAGGCCTGACTGCGTGATATTGAATGATATTTTGACAGTAAGGCACATTTGTGGTTTAGTGGATTCAGGTTTTCATATTGCATTACTTCTAATGTTACACTGCAGAAACCACAGCTGTGGGCCCACAAAATAAATCACATACGGAATTAAACCAAAACTATAACTGTATATATGTGTAAGATACCAACTTATACTGGATTTTGCTGGATGACCAGTAACAGTAGAACTAGCAAGTGTGTATTGTCTGTGTTCTAGGTTTCACCTCCGAGCAGACGAGCACAGTTGGCCCAGAGGATGAGCTGGAGTAGAATGAGAGACAAGGCAGCTTCCGCTCAAGTCGTGCAGGTGGTCAATCCACCATTCTCCGCCCATTATTCTTCCTGTTTATGCAAAAATTGTTTTAGTCATATCTTTTAAAGTCGTTTGTGTCATGCTTACATATCTGATGGTGCTTGTGATCTTCTATGCCCCCTCGAAGTGCTATTTGTACAAAATACTGATACGAATCTCTCTATACTTGCAGCACAGGGCAAAGATGTCTAGGTACTGATGCAGCAATTGGCCCAGGTTTTCTTTCGTTCTTTCTTTCTTTCGTTCTTTTTTTTTTTTTTTTTGTGTCATATGATTCGCCACTTGAAGATATGCTACTTTTTCTTTACATATTTATTTGTTTATATTTTTCTACTGACAGCAAACATATAATCAACTTATATCCAGCGTAGATGTGCTGCAGCCAAAGGCAGATTCCTACTCTTTTCCGCCTCACGTATGTAAACACATGCAGATGTGTGCCAATTATAAGTCCTCATCACTGTCACTACTGCACTAGAAATAGGATGAAAGTTGTGTCGAGACCTTGCAGGGGCTTCAGGGAGCTTGCGATAGTGAATGTTTCATTATGTTGTTCGACATTGTTTTGGGTGTGGTGGTAAAAAATTTTTTTTATTATTAGATTCAGGTTCAGTAGATGTTCTACACTGAGTTGAACTCTCTATGGGTTTTTCTCTCTCATTAAATGATGTTTACAGCTGTTGTCAAATAATGTTGATGGCTGAATAAATGTGCATGTGCATGGGAACCAGTCCAGAATCCTGTTTGTTTGTTGTGGGGTGGGCACCTCTGCTGCTTAGAGTGTATGAGCAGGAAACCAAAGCCTACAGGTTGTTTTTCTCTAAAGATTTTATAAAAGGAGCAGAATCACTGATGACGTCACGATTTCAAGTCTAAGATGAGGCTTAATCCATGTCAGCCCTTTAGCTTCCGTTCTTCTTTGAAAAAGTCAAGCTTTCAAATGAGAAACATAATAAACAGGATCTGTTTATAATAAAAAGGTTAATAATCGACTTGTCCAGGGTGTTCCTCCCCATTTTGCTCTGTGAGCTCTGGGATGAACTCTAGCACCCCAGTGACCCCCCCCAGGTTTGGAGTAAGAGGAACAGCACTTCTTGGGAATACAGTCATATGCAAAAGCCTGTTTAGCCCTGGCAAAAGTAAATGTTTTGTTGTAAATAGGGTCGCCTCTACAGAGAACACACTGCTGGATATTTTAATGAACAATAGCTTCTTGTTGGAATTTACCACTGGCGGAAAGTTATTTAAAAATCTGACTTGTTTAAAAGTCGCGGCACTTTTTTTGTTTTAGGGTTCCAGTCTGTTAATAATGCCATATGCTTTTTTTGTGGCCTGATAGGTTTGGAACTGGGCAACAGTTTATCTAACTGCACATTAATGCTAATTAATTGGTGGATTTCCATTAATATGGTTTTCTTCCAGGTTGAATGAAAAGCCCCAGTTTCTCCATTGCCCTTACACTCCAGCTTTGTGCTCCCATGTCTCTTTGTTTTTGGCTTACTCTACAGAGTCACAGGAGGCACTGCAGCCCTTCTGTACAAACAAAAACTCTAGCAGCTGTACACTGGCTTTTCTGTTGCTGCACACTCTTAGAATGTGCTGCCTTTTTATAGTATGTTGTGATGGAAGCTGTTTATTGACATGAGCTGGGCAAATTCTTGGAGAAAGTAGTCATGGCTTAATACTGAATACACTGACCTGAATGTGTTTAGTAACACAGTAAGTTGTAATGCAAGATGTAATGCAAAAATATATATTTATATAGGCCAGGTTTTTACATATTAAGCATGTTCTCTGTTCTTTCTTCTCAACAAAACATGTAATTTCACCAGGGGTGCTCAAACTGCATATGACCGTAATCCCAAGATTCTCTGAGTCGCTTAGCCTAACTAGGGTCACAGAGTGTGCTGGAGCCTATCCCATTATAATAAACATATCAAGCATGTAATGTCCCATTTATCAAACTAAATTAAAAGTAATTAATCTATAAACAACTTACCATATCCCAAAAAAGCTGTCTATAAGGTGAGCAGTGATGGGATTTTCAGTTCATGTAAAAAAAGTTTTTAAAAAAGTTTCACAAAAACAGCACATAATACAGTACAACACAAAAGCTAAACTTATCACTCATGAGCATGTCACCCCTCCAAAGATCTTAGAGATGGATCATAATACTGATTTAATCAGTCTACTCAGACTTTAGGAGGAATTTCTGTGTTTGCGAGGAGACTGTTTGAGTTTCTCTTTGAAGAGCATCTACTGAGAATGTGAACAGTTGTTCAAATTATGTAAAGGAAAACGATACATCACACCAGGGCACCTTCTTCAACTGGTCCAGTTTTGATGCTCACATGCTTGTTGTAGGTACCAGACTATGAGAGTAGATTTCAGTTTCCCATCAGTTTCCCTGTAACCTCCCTAAGGAGGCGGAGCTGCTCAGAACCTATGGATAAGTGCAAGAAAAGAAGGTGATCTGTATTTTACTCAGTGGAAGTGGGATCCTGGAGCTTTTTGAAAGTGTCTTCTTAGTGTCTACTGAGGAATGATGGAGTGACAGGAGAAAAGCTGAGGAGGTCCCCGAAGGAACTTGTCAAGAAGGGAGCAAAACCCGCTGCAAGCTCTAGGATGTACCAAAAAAGGGAGCTGTTCGGAATGGTCATAAAAAAACTAAATCGGCAGACCCCGATTAAGGTAAGATTGTAAGACGTGGTTATCACTGCTTAATCATGGAGAGATTTTCTGGGTTAAAAAAAAAACTGAAACGGGGGTGAACAATGGATCCTAACTGATGACCCAGTCAAAGTACATTGGCAATGGAGATTGGTAATAGTGTTCAGCAAATAACAACCCACCTGTACACCTAAACAATTTGACCAATTTGTCGCCAGAGATCCTCCTCTTTAAGTGGTTTTTAAATGTAACCAACATTTTTTTAAACCACAGATCTTAGTACAGAGTAGTAGCTAACAGAAAACATGATATGCTGAAGGGCTTGTTCCAGACGAATGGTGCAGTAAAACTTGAGGAATGTCTGGCTATGCCTTAAAACACTGACAAGATATGTGCACTGCATTCCAGAGATTAAAGAGATCTCTTAACTTCAGATCTGATGTTTTATTTCAGATAAATTCCTCCATGCAGACCTGAGATTTTAATATATGTTTAAAGTGCTCGAGTGAAAAGGCAATAAATAGAAACGCCAACCCAATCCTCCACAAACACAAGCATGAATGTAAATTATGAAAAAATGTTTTTATCAAAGAAAAATATAACATCAAACCAAAAGTTTAACTCATACTGGCCAAAATGGGATGCATTTGTCCCTTCTTTTTATCCCAATGTGTTCTTTTTATAGATACAAACTTGGCTGCTGCTGCCAGTCCCTTTTATCAACAACACTGTAAACACTTCTACACACCAGGCTAAGAACAGACTTTCTGTGTTAAAAAGTAGGATATTCATTTTTAGAGGACTGAAATGGAAACTTATCTGTTCCAATAAATATTTAAGTAACAAAACTGAGCCAGTATAACCTTGAAAAGCACTAAGTGCTTTATACATGCCAATAGCCTGTGGTGGGTTAAATGCTGGCACCACAGAACAACATGAGCAAAATATTGCTGTTAATAATTTTACATTGAGCACATACACAATATGAACAAAAGTATTCAGTATATAGTTACACCAACGGTAACTTTAATGACAGTGCATTCAAATACTTCCGTCTTCTTGGAAGACTTTCCACAAGATTTTGGAGTGTTTCTGTGGGAATTTGCTCATTCGTTCTGTAGAGCATTTATGAGTTCAGGCACTGATGCTGGAGGAGAAGGCCTGGCTCGCAATCTCCGTTAGTTAATCTCAAAGGTGTTAGATGTGGTTGCTTTGTGCACTGGGGCACAGTCATGCTGGAATAGAAAAGGTTCTTCCCCAAACTGTATCCATAAAGTTGGAAGTATGGTGTTGTCCAGAATGTCTTGATATGCTGAAGCATTAGATTTGGCCTTCACTGGAAGTAAGGGACCACCTGAATTCAATAAGTAAAAGGTGTGTCCCAATACTTTTTTCCATATAGTGTATTTAATAATGTAGATTGTTTTTATTTTTAAGTATATATATGTAACCACTCTTTTAAAACTTGTCTGAACAGGCTGGACATGAAGGGACAGAAATCTACCTCAGATCAACTTAGGAAACATGGCAACAAAACTGAACCCCATTCAGCATCGTCTTCGTGGAGTGTGTCGGGTTTTTCTTTCCCACCGGTATTCCGCATATTGAGCTGGGGTTGGTTAGTACATGTAATCACAAGCGGTGCGAAGAGAAATGACCAATCAGACCGAAAAGGGACGAAAATACTCAAAATTGCTAACCAATCAAAACAAGGAACGTGAGGACCGCGAGCCACTTTGAGTGCAGGGGCGGGGCTTGTCGGAATACGGGTGGAGTTTTAGAAAAAAATAACGGTCGTGAGTGCCTACGTCACTCCGTGTGGCAGCTCCTGGATGGGAGAGTGCAGGACGGAGCCGGAGCCAACCGCCCGTTAACCCCCCTCCCTCTCAAAATGGGCTCGATTTACCACCAGATTCCTTAAAAAAAAACACACACACAATGTCAGCTTACAGCACATCTTCGTATGGGCACGTCAGTCACGACAAATAGTCTTCACTGAGGCGGCATTTTCGGTAAGTGCTCAATTTCACTGAGGGAGAGGAAAAAATTCAGCCCTCTCAGCATCCGGATACTTTTTCTTTTTCTACATGTCAAACACAGGTCGTGAAGATCTTAAATTCGTACAAAACGTGGTTATTTAGTGGGTTTCGAAAGATTAGCTGAGCAGTCACGACGGACGTGGACGCCGCACATGCAGAAGGCGATGGCTTTTAACTGGATTTAAATACTTTTACACCATAATTCAGTCTGTAGGATAAATGATGTAGGGTTTCCCTCAGGAAGAAAGAATAAGCTGTTTATCTGGTCCCGAGAGGCTGCACGCGAAGGCAGCAGCTCGTGCTCGGCAGGTGGCTCGCCACCTCCTGAAAATGGACATACCAGCATCCACCATCATTCCTCATTTATGTTCTTGCTGTGTGTTACAGCCCAGCCTCTGCCTTCAGCTCTCTCTCTTTCTTTCTCTCTCTCTCTCTCTCACACACACACACTCACACGTTAATGAGATGTCACGCCTGAACCTGTTTTGTGAGGTGGGTACATGAGTGGCATTTGCTCTGATGGTCTGGCGTGTCATGCTGCACTTTCCCCATCACTCTTCAAACAGGCCGGCTCTCTTGCCTCAGCAGGGCACTGTGTGGAAGATGCTCCTCAGCTTGACCTTCATGTTAAGTGGTCCGCTCACTGTGCCTACACTGTATTCAGATCTCAGGAATGTTAATGAGATCTGGAGAGTAAAAGTGAAGCCACATCACTTCGCTCAGCTCTGCAGTGTGTGAGGTGGGTTGCTGGGCAAGACCCCGCTGTGGATGCAAGCCTGTGAGAGATGGCCAGATCCACAGGCCTGGAGTCACAGGAGCTGATCCTAGGAGGCTTTATTATACTGGTGTGACTAAGATGGGTCATCTTCTAGAAACTGTCTCTTGGGATATTTGTGCAGACTTGTTGTAAAACTTGGCTTTAAGTGTGTGATCATGAGCAAGGGAGCAGGCTGGTTACTTTGGAAATACAGTACCAGTTTGAATGCTGCAAGTGAATGCTGCACACCGAGGGTTGTGGCGTTATATTTTTCTAAATGTCTGAAATCATTGGAATGGGCTTATTGTGGCACCACAGCAACTAAACTAATGCGCATACAATTTCTTTTTAGAAATAGAAATAATAAATGAGCAGAAATACCAAAATGTGCAGGGCTGGCATACTCCAGTAACAGGTCTGGGCACCCCCTATTCTAAGCTATGCCAAGTACCCAAATAACTCTCAGTTTTTCTGTTATACCTCTATTTTTGCTTATTACATACTAAGGCTGTCATTGATTACTACAATAAAGCTCATATTGTCATTGAACTCTCTTAAATTAAGAATCTGAGCCTGATGGACGGTGCCAGGTGGAACTTATTAATATGATTTTTTTGTCATGTAATCTTTTTAATAAAGGCTTTTTAAAATATTCCTTATTTTTTGAACGGCTGTGTTTGATTTGTTGTTTAGTTTTCTGCATTTTTATTGTTTGGCCTTGTTCAAAAGCACTGATTATTTAATCAGTCATCAAAATATTGGAACATTAGTGGAATATTACCAGTCAGTCGTGACAGCCCTGTTACATGCATTAGATTTGGTATTCATTTTTGTTTTCTCCTGATTTACTCTGCCAATTCTCAGCATAACAGAAGCCTCCTGTGTTGTGTGTCAACACCAGCACCACCATCTGTGAGGCCAAAGGCCTGCACACACCTCTGTGGAGACAGATTTTGCCTGTGCATCTTTTCAGACAGTCCACCACGCAGCGTTTGTCGTGCCCGACTCTATTCTAGACGCCAGAACTTGTGGTGTAGACGCCAGATTGGCTGCTTTGGCCTGCAACAGAAGGAAAGGGGGACCCTGCCTTTCTCCCCTTCCAATTAAAACATATCCAGTTGCATGCTTGCAGAGTCCCGGCCCTTGACGGCAGATGTCACAGCTGAGACTCAAAACCAAATCCCAGTGCCGGGTGCACGTCTTCACTGCACAGACTTCACAGAGATCACCTTTCGGGACTGTTCATATTAGTCAAGAAAAGGTTTAAATGATTGAATATGAATCATGATGAGAGATGAAGTGATGCACACAAGTCAGTAAACTGTACACAGGGTGTACTCATCATCACTGAATTACGATATGGATGGTGACGTTGCCTTAAAAGTGGATCCAGTAGCTGAGGCTGAAACTGCACACCAAGAAAGTATTTCTTCATTACAGAAAGCCACACTATTGGTTCTGAACCATGAGCCTCTGAAAGTTCTGTTATAACCGAATGCTTTTCCATTTCTGCTCTATGCACCCCTCACTTCGTTGTTGCATTTGACTGATTGTTAATGTGATCTAAATCTTCACATTAATAGTCTAAATGCTGCAAGTTGTTCAGTCGTTTCACAATATTTACATAAAATGTGTCACTGGGCAAAGTTTATGTTCTGATTCGCTACCAGATTTTGAATCCATTAGCAAAAGTCAGTCAGCATTAACAAGCTGAAATGTCTCTTTCAAAATATGGACTTCTGATATCATGAAATATCACATTTTCCTTTCTTTTTTAAGTATTCACTTGCATTTGCATGTAATATATTAACATGAATGGAAATTAAGCTGTCTAGTTAAATTAAACACTGCCTTGTGCAAAACTGTCCTGTTTAATTCTTAAAGAGAAGCATATGCTGACTTCCATCTTAGATTATTTTATTTAAACAAAGTAAACCAAAAGGCACGAGGGCCAAAAACCAAAACTTAATACTTTAAGACAAAAAGGAGTCAGGAGAAGCACAAACATCAGAGTATTCTGGCGGTGGACCGACAACTAAAGTCCACCTAAACCGAACTTATATACACAACACAGTCACTCCTGAGCACACCGGCAGCTGAAACAAATAATTTCTTAACTAAAACCCGGTGTGCTCAGGAATCCAAAAACAAAACCCTTGGCGGCCTCTAGTGGCCGCCCACAGTCACTGTTCCCAGGCCTGACATCATCTAAAAGTGGTGCACCAAAATGATTTTTTTCTTTCAATTTGGCAAAACGGAACAGTTTATCTAAAAAAAACGTTTAAATTACCACTCTATGTAGGCTACAGTATGTTCCATGAAATCCAACTTTCTGACCAGCGGAATGGTTAATGATCCAAGGCATTGAATTGTATTTTACTTTCTTTGCACTTCAGCTCTTGTGTTGAATTATTGAGGCTGAAGATGGTGTTAGCGCTCTCACAGGGACTTACCTTTATGCTTCTGCTGTTTTGCTGTGTTCTGCACATCAAGCAAGATGTCATGTTCCCAAGCGCCGTTTATTGCTGTTCATTTGTCAAGTTCAGCTTTTGACCATTTTCAGCAGAATTTGTTTGGTTATGGAAATTTCACAGTGGCTGTTTTTTTGGACATGACAATACAAAAGAGATCAGTAGACCTAAAGGAAAAAAATGATGTACAAGAAAAATATACTTATGGGCTTATTAATGTCTGCACTTCTTAAATTGTGTACCTTAGTAGTTTAAGTGCTGTACAGTCTGTTTTGATCAGTAAATACCCAACTACGGCGCCTTACACTAATTTCTCGTTAGAGACATGGATCCAGTTTTGATATAAATTAAACCGATTTTGCTGATTTGCCATTAATGAGTACATTTTCAGATAACAGTGGTTTTCTTTTGCAAAAAGCAATGCTAGTACAATCTTGTGACTGTTGGATTTTCATCCTAATAGTATTTTTGTTGTATTGAAAAATATATGGGTGAAGGTATTGCTTGTGGTATCAGTACTGAGGCGTATGTCACAATCAGCTTTTCTGAGTATATCATGACATCATCAGTACTTAAAGAACACTTGACAACTGCATCTTTCATTACAGATAGCATAATTAGTCCTATTAATCTGTATTTAGTGTAGTGCCGTGTGTGAAATTCCGAATAAAAATAAATTCTATCAAACGTATCATTTTTCATGAACATTTTCTGTAGTATCATGATGTTGAAATTTGCCAGATTGCCCAGACCTGCCGAAAACCATTGTCAGGTCTGTTGATGGTTGGTTGGACATATTGAGTTATTGTCTTATGTATGATCAACAGTAAAGATTTCTTTCACGTACTCTAAGAGTTATTAATTGCCGTTGTGGAAATTGGCTTGCTTTGTGAAGCCTGCTTTGGCCTTGAGATGTAGCTTTTTCAAATAAAAGAAGTGGAAGGAAAGGAATGTGGTGTCTTGCCACAGAGTTTATAATGCTTTTGTAAGAAATACTTTTAAGCAATCCAGACAACTTGTAATGAATCAAAATATTTTGTTTATATTGTTCCATACACTATTGCACTGCTGTGGTGGGTGAAGCTAAGCAGTTCCACTCTCAGTGATTTTATAATATAAGCTTTTGGTCCCTTTGTTTCCTATCTCTCGTTCAGTGAGCTCAATAGGAAAGATTAAAAAAAGTGTGTGTTTGTGTGTGTGTGTGTGTTTGTGAATTTGTGGTCAGAGCCAAGTTTTTTCTCATTGGATAGCTCCATTGGAAATGAGAATAGAGTAAGAGACAGGCTTGTGTGTTGAGCTGGCTCACACTGTCAAATGACTCTCTTAAGGTACAGTTATTCTTTGTTGTTCCTTGGTGCTCCCTGCTCTTCTTATCTCCACTCTCATTTCATCGTCTTCTCTTCTCTTCTCTTCTCTTCTCTTCTCTTCTCTTCTCTTCTCTTCTCTTCTCTTCTCTTCTCTTCCCTTTGTTTCCATTCTCTTCTCTTTTCTTCTCTTTGTTTCTCTTCTCTTCTTTCTCTTCTCTTCTCCATTCCTAAACTCAGAGAGCTGTCCTGAACGACAGCAGATTCTTGGTAAATCCAGCGTCGGGGTGGGTGGGGGACTTAATGACTTCTAAAGAGGATTTGGGATTTCAGTTTTGCAAATGCCAGCACAGCGGGTGAGTGGCATTTATGAAGTTTATGCGTTTTATACCGATTTGTATTGTCCGGGTGTGTATTCAGGGAATATTACATGCAGGCGGTAGTTCTGTGTGTGGTTTGTATGTGCAGTATCCTTTCCCTTAGCTCTCAAAGGCCAAGATGAAATCAAATGTAGGGCAGCAGGACTTACATGGTCTATGTGTGTGTGTGTGTGTGTGTGTGTTTGTGTGTGTGTGTGTGAAACATCCTCTGTTTTAAGCATGGGCATTTTAATCATTCTTTGCTGTGCATTTTCAAAGGTATACTAATTAAATAATAAAGAATAGTATCAAAATATCCCAAAGGAAACATTTCAAATCTGTTATGAATAAAACACAAAAGCTTGTTGACAGTGACAGTTGTTTATTGCCCGCATCCATCATAAGAGGTGGTCTCTATCCGAATGTTCAGTTTCTTTGCATTGTGGTGATTGAGCACACTGCCATTTAATCTACAGAATCATTACTTGGAGTTGCACAATTTGCACATTATTTTGTTTGATGAACGGTTACTATAGTTTGTGTGTTGTTTTGTGGAAAGAAACGGTAATCCTTTATTGTTTGGCATGCATTTGTCATTTGTTGAAACTGAAACAATTAGAAAATGAGAATAAATTAAATGCAAATTTAATACTTTACCTAACTGTCTATGGCTGTCACGATTACTTGCTTAACGTCAGTTACTTGATTAATCAATTAAGAGTTCACGTTCTTAATCAATTGGTGTAGAGTTTAGTGTGTAATTTACATGATAAACAATGTATCCATGGGTTATTAAAAGTGTCTCCAAAAAGAAGAGTTATTAACATGTATGTTGCTTTTGTGCGCATCACTGAAAGAGAGGAAACCCACGCCAGCAGGATTTCAGAAATGCACATATGTTTGAAGTTACAAATATACTGTATATGGTGTAAAATTGAATGTTTGCTGTTATAAATTGTGTATATAATTACTCGATTATTCGTCAAAGTGCGCCTCATATTACTTGATTACTAATATTGTTGTTAGTGACAGCCATAAAATAATCACGTAATCAGGCTGCATTTAAGGGTAAAGTGAATAAATACTAAACTAGTTGGTGTACGCATGTACTCAACCAGGTATATGCATACACCACCACTCTGTATTTGATATGCTCTGAGCTGAGAGATGAGGAATAGCTCAGGAATATCCGTTTTAAGTGGGTGGGTCAGGGAGCGCATGCTGATCAGGCTGTTTTTGCCGTCTGTTGTACTGGGGGATGTGGAGGGGGACAGGTTGTCTTGGGATGGTTTTGCATGCTGGGTTGTTGGAACACACTTTTAACACATTTTTCCTTCGCCTCCTGGCTTTCTGGAGCATGGAGCTAATGCCATGGAGAACAGTGGCCTGCAGAGCTGTCACTACAGTCTTACACACACACAGACACACACGCACACACACACTTTGATAAGTTGGAAATGGCTTCTCTGCCAGAGATGCTATAGTTGAAGCAGTTGACAGGTCATTATGAATTTTGAAATGAAGCTCTTATTGTGAAGCTTGTGAATAATAATATTTCAGTGGGTAATTTGTGGTGTGTGTGTGTGTGTGTGTAGGGGCAATGCCTGCTCCTGAGAAAGGGCCTGCAGCAGAGGAGGAGGAACTGAGCTGCGAGGAAGAATCCAGTGCTGCTAGCAAGATGGAGACGGAAACGACAACCACTAACATCCTGGCATCTGTCAAAGAGCAGGTAAACACAAACACAGGCACACACGCACACACACACACACACACACACACACATACTCTGGGATAATTTTAACCACATTGACCCAACATATACACGATTCCAGGTCACAAAAAAAGGAAAGCTGGTCCTTTAAATCTGTCAGCAGAGGAGTTACGTCATGTGCATATCCCTGTTGGCAGCGGTGAATTCTCTTTATGAAGTAGACCCAGACCTTTCTGTGAGCTACTGTGTTTAGATTAGTGTATATCAGATGGACAAAGATTCCTGTTGTTGTGGTGATGTAGTATTATTGGGGCAGTTGGTAGCTTAGTGGTTAGAGCGTTTGCCCTACAATCAGAAAATTGTGGGTTCGATTCCCAAGACTGCTAAGCACCTCTGAGGTTCCCTTGAAGCGACCGTCCACACACACTGCTCCCCAGGTGCCGTGTTCCTGGCTGCCCGCTGCTTCACTTGGTGAATGGGTTAAATACAGAGGAAGAATTTCA
>JBBJLS010000109.1:3063508-3086247 GCA_037577275.1 Bryconaethiops microstoma | reverse complement strand
TTACATTAATTTTTAAATAATTACATTACATTTAAAATGCCAGGTTATTATTGTATGTAAAGTAAGCTAATTAAATATAAATCACACCCCACTCTCATGATTTCTTCCCATATACAGCATTTATCACCTGTGCCTGGGACATGTCGGAGTGTGAGCAACATTTTGGCGACATCTCGGCTCTTATGAATTTACAGGCAACAGCAAGCTTGACAAAACATATACGGTATGTAAGACCTGCTGAACCAAAATGAATACAACAGATATGAGGAATAAAAAAATAAACAGGAGGACAAGACGCATCATGACGCATCAAGAATTGTTTTGTGATTGAATCGCTACCCTTTGAATCATAATTAAAAAGAATCGTGTGACCAGTGAAGACTGACACCTCTAGGAGACAAATTCAGACTCTTTAAAAAAGAAATTATAAATAATTTCAACTGATTTTGACACGTTCCTTTCTTTTATCGAATAGTCCTGTTTTCTGCCGCAAAATACACTAATTGAAGCCTTGGGAGTGCTGCTGAATTTTTGTATTTGTTGTTATGAGGGAGAATACAATGCACCTTAACAGAAGTAGCTAAGTCGTAACTTAATGGAGTGTTAAATGGTCAGGGTAAAGTATTCTGTTGATGTGTTACAGTAGAGGGTGAATGGTATGAGCTCTAATTTGTGGTGCTGGCTGTTCTCCTAATCTGGAGCAGTGGTAGAAGGAAACACTAATATTCAGTGAACTCCACTAAGCAGTCTGCATGTTAGCTGTGATTGGGCAGGACATGAAAATGAAAAACAGGTTGTGCGGCACAGCTTTGAGCCTCCATAGAAGTGTGAGCTCTGCTGGCCTCATTGTATTACTGGCACTTGCCAAAATCTTATGAGCTTTAAGGATTTTTTTTCTTAGGCCTTGTTCTTCTGAATGTGGTCCAGAATTGCCCTCGGTGGGATTACTGAATTGCTGAAGAAGGAATGACGACAGCCATACAGAAGATACTGTATGTTTTGGACACAAGCAGTGACTAATAGTGATGTGCGAGTCTGACTCTTACCCACCAAACCCCAACCCTGCGGAAATATTCATTAATCGAAGACCCAAACCTGACCTGACCTGCAATGTGTTTATTTATAGCTTAGTCAGAATGCTGCAGTGTCACTTTCTGTCCCCAGAGGTTTATGATGTTTTTGACTGCAATTTATGAACTAGTACATTTTGTCTATGCCAAAATATCTATACACACACATTATTTAAAATGTTTTACTTTGTGCACTCACAGTGCTCAGTATCCTCTCGTATTTAGGAAGGCTTTTTCTAGGGCTGTACAATTTAATGCTAATTGTTATTGCAGTATCAGTCTTTGCAATACTGATTTTGCAGAAGACTGCAATATGCAAATGAGACTCTAACCAATCACAGTATTTTTGACAGGGCGACCAATCCCAGCTCTGGGTGAGTTACTGGGTGTTCAGATAAATCGAGGTCTTCATGTAGTCCAACAAAAGTCTAAATATTTTAATCTTTATCCATTAAAGGTGTTGGTGAATCGGTGCATGAATGGGTGGGGCTAAACTGCTGTAGCAAGAATAAGGAGATGTATTTAAATATGTTGGTTTTGTGATGTCACAAAAACTATGATTTGAAAACAGGCTTCTTTTGTAGCTTATTTTCCATAAATGGACTGTAGGATCGGGGGACTGAATGTACCTTTTAAAAACAATATTTACACCTTTTTAAATCCAGAAAGCGATGATATGGCACTTTAATATTGTGAAAGACATCACAATTGCAATATGAAGCAGTAAAATCACAGCCCTAATATATTGCCCATTTTGTGCAGCTCTATCTTTCTCATAACCCTTCACCACCTGAGACATAAGCACTGCAGCAGGGGACTGAGGGTCTGAGCAAGAGTCAAATGAGTGAAGGAGAGAGAGGAGCAGTGGGTGGCAACTACGTTCAGCCTACATCCTATGAGGAACCTGGGTGTTGAAAAGGGGAGTGGCCTACTGATAGTAACATCTGTGTGTGTGTGTGTGTGCGTGCGTGCGTGCGTGTGTCCTCATAGAGGGAGGGGAAGAGGAGGATGGAAAGGCGTTCGTGTGAGTGTGAGTGGGGCTGTAAGAGAGCAGGGAGGGGCTGAGAGTGCCGGTAGAGTAAGGAGAATCAGCAATGTGAGCAGTGCTCTGCTTTACATTTCTAGGCTTTGCGAAACGAGGACCTGACATTTGTGGAAACGCTGTGGAATTGCTTTGAAGGGGCACTCTGAGCTGGACTGAGTGCAGTTTGCAAGCGACTGCTGTTGCTGTCCTTTGCTGAAACTGTATTCTCTTCTTGTCTCACTGCAGAACTGATCATGTTAAGACTCGAGGGGTACGCACAACGAAGAGAGTCCGATCAGGGGTGTAGAAGGTAAGAGAAGGCTAGTCTGAGGGGCTCGGTGATGTGACAGCGGGGGATTTTTCTCAGTGCAGTTACAGTAGACAGTCGGTTGAGGTTCGGAATGTGCAAAGCCACTGTGTTGTTGTTTTTCTCCTTATCTGCATTGAGGCAGCTGGGCTTGATTGGCTGTTAACCCCAGAATGACATGTGTGTATTCTTTGCTGTGTTGAGGTGTTGGCCTCTGTGGTTTTGCTTGGGGGCGTTGATGGAGCAATACTCCACTGGCTCATCTGGGCTGTAATGAAAACCGGCAATGTGGATCTGATGAGCCTGATGAAATCCACCCCTCCTCCCCTTATATGAGCTGTGTATTGGCTCCCCAGAGAGGTGTGTGTGTGTGTGTGTGTGTGTGTGTGGTGGTGGGGGGGCTGCTGCAGGAATCCATTTTAGCAAGTAAAAGGGGGGTAGACTAGAGGAGATAAGGAGGTCAATAGGAATGGACCTTGAAAATGGAGCAGCAGCCTCTTTTTATGGCTCACTCAGTCTTATCATCTGTTTTTCCATCCCAGTGTCACACTGTGTGACAGGCTTTCTCTCGCATACACTCTGCTTTATCTTTATTCTCTTTTTGCTCTTTGCACTTGCTTTCTCTGAGCTCTAAGCTGCTCACTCTATAGTTCGACATCTCTGTTGCATTTCTTTTGCCTGAAAAGCTGAATATATGATGAGAGATGGTCTGGTCTGTGTCGTTTTATTTGACCTTGCCTTTAAAACATATAGTGCGTTGTTTAATTGATTTGCTTTCAGCTAGGCAGAACCAAGTCATCAGCTTTCAGTTAAGGGCTGAGTTACTGTCATTGCTTTTAGCAGGTCGTTAGCAGCTGTTCTGAGGAAGCTCAGCTGACCTGTCACTCTCTCCGTGAGCCGGTTAGCATGTGTTGTATTGGAGGGTGTGGCTCTCTTGATGGATAACGGGAATTCTTCCCGCTTGCTTTCAACATTTCTAACAGCCGTGACATTCTGTCATCTGATGCATGTAAAGGCAGAACTGTGCTTCGTTTCTTATACAGAACACAGACGTGTGTGCCTTGATTTGGTGATGATCTGTTGATTACCGTGGTTAAAAAAAGGCCAGAACACTGGTGAAGCAAGTGATGGTTGCTATGGCAACTGCAGCAAAGGAGAACGACGGCCAACTTGCTGCATTCGAATACTGTCGTTTCAGTAACGTGCCGCATGCTGGTCTCTGATGTGGAATCATATATTCAAAGAGACACTTACTGGTATGCCTGATCCCTGAGACAGGTCTGCATTTAAACCCACTAAAAGACATAATCTGGTGTTTCTTGCATCTTGAAAAGCACTGAAAAGTGGATGAAGATGAGCTCTATTTTCAGTATAAATAAATATTCCACTATGGTGTACATATAGTCTCCTGATATATTTATTTTTTTGGAGCAGTAGAAGTGACCTGATAACGGCGTGACTGTACAGTGTGACTGGACTGCCTCTGCTCTTGTTGTCCTCAGTTAAACGCTAGGATTAGCATCCATGGAAAGCCACAGGATCCACTCACCCCTTGTATCTCAGTTTTACCTGCCTTCACAGTCCCAAAGCCCCACAGATCATCTATTATAGTACAAGCCTAACGTAGACAGTTAGCTATGTTTACTTTACTTTGTAGCTAAGACTACATTGTATTTATGTAAAATGATGTATTGTGCTGTTGTGTGTGTGTGTGTGTGTGTGTGTGTGTGTGTGTGTGTGTGTGTGCGCACACAAATATCATCTACAGTATAGGCAATTAGACATGTTTTTTGTGAGCAGTGGTCCTCCGAGTTTCCTAAACAGCACCATTTTCGCCATAACCCAACTCACCACACATAGCAATTAATTATAAATGTGAAGCATAAGAATCAGTGCTCTAGAGATTGTATTAACATTAGCTTCATAGATAACAAATGAACAAACCTCAGTTGTGCATATGGAATAAAGACGATTTTCAGTGCATGTGTTTCTTATTTATTTATTCATCTATCTGTCTGTCTGTCTATCTATCGATCGATCGGCATGTACTCAACTGATGAAAATATCCCAAATTCTCAATCTACCTGTTGTGGCACAATATTTTTGTCAAATATGGGAAATCTGCTTATATAATTGTGATTTTCTCAAATGTGATCAGGTGATTATGTAATAACTGTAATGGGCCCACATAAAGGCGTGGTCCAACAGTAAAACAGTGGTGTTCAAACTGCTGTCTAAAACAAGCTTTTTGTCTTTTTATGTAGCCTTTTTAACACTGTACTGAGCAATATACTGGTATTTATTGAGACATTTTCAGAATATTACAGATGTCAAAGAACCATATCGTGTTATCATGTTTTGTGATATTGTGTATTTGGCATAATGCCCACTACTATGTGCTACAGTTTTTATTAATATAATAAATAAACCACCTCATGGATATCTGTGACCCTGTATAGGCTAAACTGAAAGACTAAATAATAACTGAGGTTAAGCAGCAAGGATTGCTTGTTTTCTTTTGGTCACATTTCTTTAGAAAGTTTGTTTGGAAATATTGTGGTAAAATTTGCAATGAACTTTGATCTGTGATGTATAGTAGTCGTATGTATAGTACTTTTGCACTCGTTTTGACCTTGCTTCACAATAGTGTGGATAGAGCAGGAGTGTTTGGGTGGCTTGGTGTGGCCTGTGCAAACACCGAGGTGGGGGATGGGGTCTCATTGTCTGCAGAACACGTTTGACAAGCCATCTGTGGGGAAGAACAGCTCTTCGACCTCTGTCTTTTTTTCCCTTCCTCTCCTGTTTTTCTCTCTAAGTTGCTGAAGACAGGAGGGAGTGTGGAATTTGAACCCCTCCGTGGGTTCACTTCAGGGCTGGTTGTATTTGGATCGTGCAGCAGCCCTTGTTGTGGGGCTTTTGTCGGCCGGCTTGGTGGTTTTTGAGGTTATTATAACACGAGCGGGACACCCAATGGCTAGCCGTCGAACTACCACCGCCCTTGTGATTAATGGAGGACTTTTCTCATAATAACTGTGTTACTCAACACCTCTTTTGAAAAGTGGAGACTGTATCTCATTCTTTAGACCTGCCTGCTAGGATCCGTGCTGAGCGAAGCTACTAATGGTTCCCCAGTGGCCCGCTGTAGTCTGTTGATTCAAGAAAGTTATTTTAGGCCTGTCCAGTGTCAGAACTCTTATCAACGTGTGAAATGTTTTTGGGGGTTGTTTGTGAATTAGGGGCTGCAGCACATGTGGGACATATGAAAGCTGGGTTCTGGGTTAAAGGCCTGTAATCAGAGAGACAAGCCACTCCCAGAAGCACCCACGGCACATTGGCTTTATGACCTTTATGCCTCATACACTCCCAGAATCCACATATATGTACATGCATATAACTTTTCCATACTTCCAAACATACACAGACTATAAAGCTTACAGCATATCTCCAGATTTCAGATCTTTTCAATTTTAACTTCAGTGCTATCATGTAACAGGTGACATACATAACCAAGAATGTCCCACACATCTGTTCACATCTGTCCCACACATCTGTAATGAGCATTCATGCAAGAAAAGAAGCATTTCCCATGATAATCCAGAACTATCAGGATGTCATTACATGCTGAAGAAACGCTGTGTAAGTACAGGTATGCTTGTTCAGTTTGTTTAGGTTGATGTATGCAGAAAGTGTTTTGCTCAAAGAGAACCTTCTTAAACGAATCTTAGTTCCTTGAAAAACTTTTCAAGGAAGAGCAAAAGGTTTTTTTTCCCCCCATTTTGCCCAGCATCTTTGAGGTTGTACTTGTTTTCACTTGTCAGTTGTCTTTACGATTGATCTGTTCTGTCAGGCTCTGTCAGGTAGCTGTAATTGTGTTAAGAAAAAAACAAAATAAAACGCTTTTAAACTGTACAGAACACTTTTAAATAATTGTTAACAATTAATGTACAGTACCGTGCAGAAAATTATATTTAAAACCAGCTGGGTGGTATATGCTTTTAAAAGCTTATAAGAATATATACAGATATTATTTCTAGTATTTGTTAACAGTGATTTGTGATAGTGATTGATATTATTGATAGTGATTTTGTCTATGTCTATTGGTTTGCTTATTCATTCCCAGACCTCTCCTTGTGGAAGCCTTTGTAGTTTTTATCAAATACCTTAAAAACCTGGTTCAACTCAATCGATACTTTGTTAGATTAAACCAAGAGCTGCTGCTGGAGTTTCACAAATCCATGCCAAGGCTGGAGGCATTGAGGTGAAGTCTGGAACCAAACCTATGTTTTTCTAGCCAGCTCACAAAACCTCAAGTTCTTTTAACAATGTTTTCTTGTTTGTTAACATTTATTCTCATGCTAATTTATATGTTTGCCAGCATAAAGTCTCCTTGCTGCTCAGATACATCACTTTAAACAGTTTGCACAGGAGCCTAAGACCTTTGCACAGTAATTTATGATTCCTCCTACTCACTGCAAGCAGTCTGCCAATGTGCTCATTGATTGTTTTAATGTCGCTTTGGTTCATAATGCGCTGAA
The DNA here is from genome assembly GCA_037577275.1 of Bryconaethiops microstoma. Taxonomy (NCBI): domain Eukaryota; kingdom Metazoa; phylum Chordata; class Actinopteri; order Characiformes; family Alestidae; genus Bryconaethiops; species Bryconaethiops microstoma. Next base: position 3,079,311 of record JBBJLS010000109.1, on the reverse strand, counting down.
TGCATCGCTAGTGTTTCCTCTGATAGTTTTACAGTGACATAAAAAGGCTTTTTAACTCATAATGCTGCATAAATGCTGGAGGTCTGGGCAAAGCTGCCATTCCGGTGCCCCGTCATGCTAGTGGAAATGATTTTGACTGGTCTGGATCATTTGATAAAGAAATTACTGGTTGTGTAGCAGTGACTCAGAGAATATCCCCTTATTCACATCCCACTGCTGCTTCCTGTTGTTGTAGTTGACAGTCATATTATTAGAGGTTCTATTGATGCAGACTTTTCTCTTCCAGCACTGATTTCTGAAGAGTATCAGACTGGTGCTCCATATTGTATGATACTAGAAATCTACATATTGAAATCAGTTCATCCACTGGATGTCCATTCGTTTAGTTCATTTAGTGTCATGGATACCAAGGCTAATGTTCAAATCCAGCACTCTTGAATCTGTTTGATTAAGGTGTCACTGTTTTTTGAAAAGAGAATGTACAAAAGAAGAGGACAAGTAAAAGACATAAAAAAGAGAGGGGGGTAGAGAAAGTGCGAGCAAAAATGGTGCAGCAAGTGTGTGAATTTATCTAGACGTTGCTGGGAGTCTCTTGGCTGTCACACCAAATAAAGTTGACAGGCGGGTACAGGCACTGTGCTGACACATGGCCCAACCTTGAGGTTCATCCAGGCCTTTCAATTCCGCCGGCCTCCGTTTCTTTCCCCACTTGGATAGACTACTGCTGCACCAAGGAGGACACTGAGAAGACCACTGAAACTCAGTCTGCAGTTTAACATCATATGCCAGAATGGCGTGTATTAAGTGGAGGTTTGTCTTTGCATTTTCCATGCACTTGCAAATCAGAGGCAGCATATCATTTAAATGGGTGGATCACCGAAAATCTGCGGCCCCCTTTTTCCCCCCCGGAGAATGTGATGTGCCTTACAAAGCCTTTTGTTCCCAATCCTTAGTGCAAATGTAGAGAATGCTCAGAAGGGCTTAAAGTGATGGGACTTTAAATAAAAATGTAAATGGAAAAAAATAATCGCTGTCAGTGAAAATACAAAGAAATTTTCCGTTCATCCATTCATTCCTGCTTTCCCGTCCTATGGGCCAGTTAGAATGTTGAACCATGTGGACTAGGATGTAGAGGGTTTGTGGGAGAACCCAGCTGGCTATGTGTGGAATGTGTCATGTCAGGGCACGCCTGTGGGGGGAGATTAAGATCTCTCCAGCACCAGAGGTGAGTAAGAGGAAAAGTGGGCGCAATCCCAGATTAATGCACTTACTGTCCCAGAGCAAAAACAGAGTGGAACTTGGTTCTCATCTTCACACCAGACCTGTTTCATACCAAGTCCTCTTGCTCCTACTTCAAAGTTTAGCCACTCTTGAGGCAAGGATTGGGAATATCAGAAATTTTTCAAGATGCTTGCAAGTGTTTTTTGATGAAAAAAATGTGTGTTCTTTAACCCATTGATCTAAAACTCTTTGACTTGCTTCCTTTTAGAGCATCACCTGTTCTTTGAATCCAAAAGAAATGAACAGCATATGTTCAGATAAAAATGCATTCTCTTTTTTTTGCCATAACTCTTCGAACTGTATACCATTCATGTATTTGCCACATTTCTACACCAGCTGATCTTTGTAATAGTTGATCTGTGCTGTAAGGAGTGTTTCATTGTCTGAATTTTCTAAGAAGTGTATGGAGGAGGGAAGAGAAAAATCAGTGCACACAGCCAGTACTCTGCCTCTGTCCTAGCACCATAAATTTGCTTGACAATGTACTCCCATGTTAGTTTGGTTTGGGAAATTTGATACAAAGGAGTATGCGATAGAGTGCTTAAACACAAGAGGATGGTGTAGAATTTATTCCATTTGGAAACACTGGGTGGTTACGCTTTGACACAGTGGTTCTCAGTTCTAGCCCTGAGGAACTCCTTCACCATAAAGCATTTTTCCCCACCTAATCCAACTTGTGAAGCAACCGAGCAAGGAGGCTGAATCAGGTGCATTAGATCAGGGCAAAAACATAATCACTCCTAATAAATGAAGCATTTTTCTAGTGAATAATTTCAATGTGTGCTTAGTTACTTCCAGATTCCTGTAACTGTACCACACTATGGAGCACAACTTGTTGGAAGCTGGTAGATGTTTTGGTTGAGAAAGTCAAGGGTGTGTTAAAATAAACATTTGATGTTTTATGTCCACATGAAGATGGCTAGTCTCTTCCAATGCTTTACAAAGAGCTCTAAGTGAATGTTTTACCAAAAGCATTTCCATGATTATTTTTGTGGCTTTTTTTTTCAGAATAGGGGTGACGCAAGTGTTCCCCATGCATATAATCATCAAAATTCTTCCATTTAACACTTTCGCTTTTTAAATATTCAGCCTCACAACAGCATTAGAATATCTTTATTGTCATTGCAATACACAGGTATGTACAGTGCAACGTATAAAAAGTATATATGTAGTGTATTATACAAATGAAAGTATAAGTATAAAATATATAAAGCATGTTATTCAGCAGTAGTCTATTTGTTAGCGGTCACTGAGTGTAGAACAGTCATCTTACAATTTATAGTGTTTGCTCATCCGAGGACCTAAAGTGATGATTATCATCAAGTTAAACTTCCATGGAACTTGTATAACTGGCTCTGTATCCTTTATTCTGGAACATTGGTGTTTTCATTTGATAAGGGGTAAGTGAATCACACAATGCAGTTTATTCCCTGCACCATCAATGTGTCTCCAAGGACACTCTTACTGGTCACTCCATTTTAAGGCTTGTGAGATTTAGGTAAGTTACAGGTACAGTCTCTGTGTGGTTTGATGATTGTGATTTTTGCAAAGTCTGCTCTCTCTTTGGTTTATTAACCAACAGCATTGGCTCTGCTGGGTCTATTAAGCTGTTGCATAATATTGATTTATATGAGTATGTCTAACCACGGTGTAGTAAGAATCCGTCTCGTGAGAGCGCGTATCAAGGTCAAGTTATGGTTGTGATGGATAGTGTTTCTTGCTGGAATTTTTACCCCAAAGCAAAAATGCAACTAAATGTGTACCGTTTAGTTGTCAGTTTGATTTCTGACCTACTCAGCAGATTCAACTGAAAGAAACTAAGGTGATTTGTGGCTTCAAGAACATTTCAAACATTTTACTGAGTGTAACTGGGAAATATGCGTTTTTGGGAATCAATTTCTTCACATACAAGACTGGGTGTAAACTTGAAAGTAGGAGCTCAACATTATCATCTTATACCTTTCTTACATATCCATGGTTTTCATTTAGTAAGAACACTTATATGGCAGTTTGGTTTTTGGGCATGAAGTTGCACTAAGGGTTCAGTGTCTCTCAACCTGAAAGCAAATTTTTATTCCTGAAAACCTGAAAGCAAATTTTACTCTTATTCCTAATCCTTATCACATTTTTCTTTCTCTTTTTTTTTTTTAACTTGAGTTTGTCAAGCTTTTTCTATAGGGCTCCGATATCCTAGTCACAAATGTTTGGTGGCCCTTGACTAAGAGTACACAGCTGGTGGCCTAGTGGTTTGGGCGTCCAGGAAGTCGTGGGTTTGATTCCCATGGCAGCTAAGCACCTCTGAGGTACCCTTGAGTAAGGTACTGTCCCCACACACTGCTCCCTGGGCGCTGTGTTCCTGGCTGACCGCCGCTTCACTTGGTGAATGGGTTAAATACAGAGGAAGAATTTCATGCTGTTCACACTGTGTGCTGTGGTGTGTTCACATATGACAGAATTTTCACTTTAATGCATGCAGAAGTAAAAATAAATCTTGCCTGCTTAAGACTTGTACAGTATGTATGAGCGCTTTTCCTAAAAAGATATTAAAACAAATGCATGTGTGTGTGACATTTGGTAGAGTTGAAACTGATCTGATCCAACATCAGTATCAGGTTTTTATACTTAATGTAATTCTCTCAGATATTTGACTGATTGCCAGTTCGTACCAGTCCATATTCCATATGTTCTTTGTATGTGACACAAACTTGTATTGTACTATATTATTATATATTTCATTTTCACTGCAACTCCTATTTGTCATGTCTGCTTAAACCACAGTTCCAATAAACTGCTTTAGAATACATTTAAACTGAATGCAATTTTGTGTATTTTTGCCATTGTAATAAAAAGTGTTTTCTACAGCCTTAGATAACCTTAAACAGTATCAGTAAATCTGAAATAAGTCTTAAATCTCAAACAGTAAATTTTAAATAGTATCACCACCACCAATAATATTTATAACAATAGTAATAATATAACTATAGTGATATTCAATAAAAAAGAGTTCCGTTAATTAAATCTGTATAAGCAGATATACAAATGCAGGTATCAGCACTGAATCAGAGCTGAAAAAATTGGATTGGTGCATTTCTGTAGCCTCGGGATAAAGAAACATAGAACTCATTGTTACTGCTGGTATCAGTATATGTTTAGGAGTTATTGTATATATAGGCTTGTATTTCTCTTTTTGTGGGTGCCAAATATTTTCAAAATGATAGAAATACCTACAAATCTGTAGGAGTGAGTAATTTTTCCTTTTGGCTATGCTGTTATTTACGTCTGTGGAAAAGCTTGATGAAAACAGGGATACAAGTGTGTGCATGTATGAGTGCGAGTATTTGTGTGTGTGGTTCTAGTGTCTATTCTAACTGAAGCAGTATACAAGACAGGCTTTGTCACTGTGGACAGTGTGGAGTGTTGAATGGTGGAGGCTTGTTGTGACTGGCAGCTCACAGCACAAAATAAAACACAACTGCACCAACCTCACTTCACCCTCTATGGAGAAAATGCCAACACATCTTCTTTTTTTGACTATTTACAGATTTTGACAACCTACAAACACTGATTTGCATTGATTTGCCAGTCCCTTTGTGACTGACTGCTTTATTTGAGGCGAGTCAAAACTGGAAGTGTTTTCTAGGAAGGCACTTCACTGTGTTAGACATTCAAAGTAAACATGAATAAATGATTTTGGATTGGTTACCCACCTCACCACTTCTCAAAGCCAGCAACACTGTGTGTGTGTGTGTGTGTGTGTGTGTGTGTGTGTGTGTGTGTGTGTGTGTGTGTGTGTGTGTAGTTGTGTTTGTTTGTGCATGTGTGTGCATCCTTTTGAAACAGCTGCATCAATGAGGCATTTTCAGAGAGTGAGTGAAAGACAGGCTCACACAGCACAGTTGTTACAAACTGAGACACACACACACACACACACACACACACACACACACACACACACACACACACAGCGCAAGGGTTGTGCTAGAGCAGGAGAGGGGTGAGTACAATAGCCAGAGAGCCACTGAGGCTGCAGGCACTGAGAAAGGTGACCGAAGGAGTAAGATTTTTCAGAATGTTTTCAGCTGGACTGGGTGGGAAGCTGTATCCTGAGCTCATTCATGTCTGACAGGTTGCTTGCGATAGCTCTGTTCTCTAAAAGTTTAGTCATTTTACAAACTTTTTTTTTTTTTGCTCTGCTTCACACTTTGTCATAGGAGCTCCAGTTTGAACGATTGACCAGAGAGCTTGAGGCAGAAAGACAGATTGTGGCCAATCAGCTGGAGCGATGCCGGTTGGGGGCGGAGTCTCCAGGTGCTGCCAGCGACAGGTTTGCAGCAGTTTTTTGTCTAAATTCACTAGACACAAGCCATTGTGTTCATCTCTCTATGGCATCACCACATCAATGTTGAATGGTATGGGTTCTGTCTCATTTGTGTGCTCTTCTTGATCAGGAGTTGATGCCAAAGAAACAGCCTTTCACTCATTCGCATAGAAACAGTGTCTTCAGCACATAACAGTTTCTCTCAAACAACTTATTTTATCTTGTCATAGATAGTCTCCGTCTTTAAACTTTTCTGAGCAGATTTTACCATTTTAGAGGGTCATTCTACAACTGATCGAAATAAAGATCAGGATCTTACAGAATGGAGTCTAAAAGGCACCATAAAATTATGTATTTCTTTCATAAAATGCTTGTGTGAAGCTGCTCTAGAATTGGTGAATAGGTTCCAAAACTCAATAGTTTTTTCAATACAACAGTGTTTTCAATATATTTTATAGAGCACGGCAATAGTGTTTTAGATTTCCGGATCTAAAAGCTATATGGGTCACTATATGTTGTCTGTATCTCATTTGTACCCCTAAAATAAGATGTATAAAAATGTTTTGACTAGTGACACATGCTTTCATTCATATGTATTTCACTAAAGGGCTGTCTAGGGACCTTGCAAATTAGCACACTGATGATGTAGTGTTGTAGTATTAGGCATCAAATAGTTCTTTGTAATATTCTATGCCTTTGTGCCTGCCCCTATTAAATAAACATTAAGTAAGTGAATATATTCAGTCTCATCTTTTGATAGCATATACCATATCAGTTCTGTCTCAGTTTTGCATATAAATCCATTTTTCTAAGTTATTTCACAAGTGGCTGCCTATAATATGTTAAATTTATACCCATAATAAACACTTGTATTGCTGTTCCAAGCTACAGGCTAAGGCAAGAATCTACTGTCCACAATATTTCTTAAATTGTTAATAGGTTTGCAGTTATAGATATTAAGCACATTTATTCCTTTTTTGGCTTTCAACCAAACTCCATAAACCTCTACATCTCTTAAAAGTATTTACAACCTTTACACAATCCAGTTCTAATCTGGAGTTGTTTTTCTTTTCAAATTCAGTGAGTCCGTGATTTGAGGTGTCTTGGATTGTTAAAACAGCTGATAAGAGTTTGCTCAGCTGCATGCTATAAGTTCATGTATGTACTGGTTGGTAGGATTTACCCCAGATAGACAAGCTAAAGTCCGACTAAACCCTCTGTTTCCTGATGAGTTTTAAATTTGTAACTTTCTGTTTAAATACTTACAACAGTGATGGTGAATACAGTGAATACATATTATGATGTTTCATTTATCGTAAAGTAAGTAGCTCTGTCATAAATCATAAATAGTGTTGTGACTTTATATTTTTTGTCATATTGCCCACCACTAATATTTGCTTTTTTCAGTTTGATTTTTATTTTACAAAGATTAAAATTACCATCTATTTTTCATTGATTCTTAATAATGTGACGCATTCCACCTTCTTTTTAGTATGAAGGAAAATAAATACCATGATAAATATTGTGAATCTTAAAAATGTAAATATTGGGATTACATTTTTGCTATATCAAGCAACCTTAGTGCCTTTTGCTTCTCTGCCTCATGTGTGTGTGTCTGCATGGTCAGCTGGCCGGTTAGGTCTCAGTGAGACCCTAAGTGTTTTTTCAGGTGTTCCGTGACAACGTTCGGCCATTTGAATGCATTCTTACAGTCAGACTCCTGTTGTCTGTCTTAACATCAGTCTGACCTTTGACGTTTGTTTCGGTGACCTCCTCATGTCCTGCTCTCCTCTGCCTCTGTTTCTCTGTGGCTCTGTGACTGGCAGCTCTGTGTCAGCAAACCTGCGTCTCCAGTCTTCAGACTGTGACGTCTGTGTTCTGTTGTTTATCCGGACCGATTCCCCAGGCCACACACACACACACACGCCAAACCAACATGCCAGCTCTCTTTATTCCGTACTGACACACAACCATACCCCTGTTTCCTATTGACACTGTTGGTGGTTTTACATTTTCATGGCAGACCTTGTGATGAACCACAGAAAAATGAATCGTCCACAGTCTGTGGACTGTAGGCATGTTAGCGCAAGATTGATACGTGGTTCATTCACCCAGGAGATGGTGCTAGCTGGTCTGGCATGTTAGCATAAGATTGATATGTGGTTTATTTTCCCCAGTTTGCCAGGGGAGATGCCGGGTCTGAGTCTGGCATGGTGACTTGCTGAGAGTTGAGAGTATACTGTCATTTGATTGATGAGGAATTGGAGGGGAGCTTTTCATTCTTTCTTTTTCTCTTTTTCTTCTGTCGTTTTCTTCAGTTCCTCTGAAAAGTCTCTGCTGTGGAGATCAGCAGGTAAGACTCCTACTGCTGACTTTCTGCTAAACATGTGAATTAGCTTTCCTTTTTCGATATAAAAAAGGAATTTTCGACATATAATAGGGATGCCCCAAAATTGAACTGTTATGACTGAAAACGATAACAGTATCACACTTAAAGCAATAAAGGAATCACAATGCATTAAAACTATAAATGGCATGATATTTCTTTTTCATTTCCAATGTTGAAATTTAAATCCATACCAGTCTGAAATTAAAAATGAGCCGTTCACTTAAAAAACACTTCACTTAAGAACTACAACTAAGAAGAACATGTGAAAGTAGACCATCATGCTCAAACTACTCAAACACTCTGTCACCCCACAGACAGAAATAACACAGCTAACAACATGACTATTTCAAGCTAGATTAGGACTGGATTTGTTGTTTCGTCCCCTGCAATATACAAACAAACATTTTTCTGATATACTAATAGACCCTTCTTACAAACACTGAGGTTGTCACTGAGGAAATGGTGGCAAAAAGCCTACAACAGAAAACAAAACCTAAACCAATCCAGTGCTGTCAGATTATGCTTTTTTAGCTGAAAACAGGAAAACTGAAAACTAGAAAAGAATAACCAGATATTGACACATATTAAACTTAGAGTGCAGTCCATATACAAATGAAAAATTCAAAGTGTAGAAGTATTTAGATGTATGTAACCACACAGTTACTGACCATGCCCATGCCCATCATGTGACACAAACGAACTCAGAGACCCATGTATACTGTCTGCTTGTTCTTCCGAGCCAGCGACAGAGTAGCTGTACATGCTTGGCTGGGTAAGTAATTAAGTAAAACAAATTATATTTTAAGGGCTTTCCTCATACTTTTGCTATGCCTGACAGTTTTGTGATGGTGTGTAATAAAAATGTTGATAAAATTATTTTCCCAGCCATCAGAGCAAAAAGATGACATTATCATAGTGCCTGCTTACACATTTATTTATTTAGATCCATAACTTTTTGCCTCCAGGTGCGTGTACATCCAGACATGTCATGTGACCTAGGAAAATGGTCCATACCTGACACTTGCACAGCCAGTCAAATCTCCAATATGACGTGTAGGACTGTAGCGGTATCTGTTGGTTTTATTGGAAGATCAGAAGCGCCCATTCACTAAATACGTGTCAGTGCCCCGAAACAAAAAGGGGAACCACCTTGTGTATTGGAAAACTTCTTTGTTGAACCTGAATGAGTTTACCAGTATACATCAGTAACAACACATGTAATAACACTAATAATAAAGCTCACAGCGACCTTTGGAGAGAACGCTCTAAACAACACAGGGCAACATTGAAGGTCATTTCATGTGTCTTACAAGCCATATGAAATGGCAGAAAGCCAGTTATGTGCTACTAATAAGCAAAACACAAAAAACATAAAAAACCTGAGAAAGTAGCCACTTACTGTGTTCATGTTGTATAGTTTGATGAACAGTAGCCCTCCCATCTTTTCCTAGACTCCTCGGGGGCAGGTTTTTCCAAACCCCACGCATCAGACGACTGCCCTTCTCCCACAATTGGAGTCAGAGTTCAGGGATCACCCTACTCACCTGAACTGGAACAAATCTCCCTGCATGAAAGTGAGGGTTCATTAGTACACTCTTCAGAATATGCCACATTCTGCTAAATCTTTTATACTCTTTTCTCCATGTAAATTGTAAGTATGGCTATTGATTATTTCATGTGTAGTTTTTAAGGATGTCAGACTCCTGCAGCCTGGAGGATCTGATCAATGGGATGGTTTCTTAAATACTGTCTTCTTCTTTTTTTCTTCTTTCTTTTTTGTCCCTTTATATCCTTCTCTTCACCCTTTCCTCCGACATATCTTCAAATACATCACTCAGGGTCAGCAGCTAATTCACGCAGTTCAACTCAGATGAATTCATATTCAGACAGTGGCTACCAGGAAGTGAGTGGCTACTATAGCAACATGGTGACGCCCAGAAGGTCAGAGGGGAGATCGCAGTCCACTAGCTCCGCCCCTAGTGGCAGTCCAAGCCTGGCCATGGCTTCCAGGGCTGAGGGACAAGCGTCAGCACAGGTAACATTCTCCTCAGGGGCAGCTGTTGGGACTGCTTAATTTAAAACCCAAACCTGCTGACACACATCATCTGCCTGCCCCTTTTAACTCTGTTAGCTCTAAAGTTCTTTTCACTTCAGACAAACTTAACAAACAAGCAGAATGATCGGCTGTGGCCTTGCCACCAACCCAGCACACCCCTCTCATCATACAGGGTTTTGCTAAGGGACACATACACCCACTTCTCAAACATCGAAGCTATTCCAAGCACAGCTAGCATTACAAGAAATAAAGCACAAAAGAATGTTTGCGAGACAGTAAGGAAGAGAGAGAGAATGTTTGAGAGTGAGCAAAACCTGACCAAGCGTGATGTTGCACCTGAAAGATCATCCTGAAACCCTCCTCAGTATCTAATTTGTTGGGCCTTGTCAGATGATGCTGATGAGTGCTAACAGGATAACAAGTGGTTACAGTGTGTGATCTTTGGAACCTGGTTAGTCTTTAATATGTTACATTTTTGCAAACTGAAAGAAAACATGCTCATTTGTATTTAATTGTAGAGCTAGGTGTCCTTTCTTGATGATGTTTTAAATTTTGTATCCTTTTTTTGTATGCATGTGCTCTATCTCACAGGCGGCAGGGGGACGCGTAATGAGGCGCGTTAGTTCAGTGCCCTCTCGTGCCTCATCCCCTCTCTATGCCCCATCTCCAGCCCCCTCTCGCCCTCCTCTGGGCTCGTCTCTCGGAAGTCCTTATGGTTCACCCATCATCTCTGAGCCCCGCCCATTGCCCAGCGTCTTCCCTGGTACCACCCTCCCACCCACCTCCAGCCATGCACCTGACCCACTCCACTCCACCTTTCCTGGTCGCCATGGAGACGGGATGGAGTCCCCGACTCTGCTGCGTTCTGGGATGACGGCACAACCCCAGCATTACGGAACACTAGGAAAACACGACACACACGCTTTTGACAACACACACTCCTCCTTCGGGGCACGGGCCTATGACATATTTGAGAGGATAGTTCTTTCTAGACCAGACAGTCTCACAGGTGGGTTACACAAAACAATTGCACTCATTCTAACACATCTTGCCTTCCAAACACACTCACACACACACAAACACACACACACACACACACACACACGCACACATACATTGCATTACTATTGCTGTTACTGAGTGCGTTACTAAACGAATAACCTACTGATTTTTTGATGATTAGACAAAAAAATTGAACATGCACAGTCATTAATTGGGAAAAGAAACCTTCAGAAAGGTTTTATGTACACGGTATAATGCAAAACTCTTCTTAACTGTCCGAAGTTTTTGCTTAGTAGTGTGTGAACCCATGTCCTGACAAGCAGGGGCATGAATTTGTTTGAAAAGTACTAAACTACTCAGCCTTTTTTAGAGGGGCAATTGTATTTGTTGACATTGGGTATTGTATGACTTTTTTATTATAAACAGTACCACTTATGATTGACTTTTTTAACTCATGATCATCTTCAGCATTTTACCCCATGAACTGCAAAAGCTGAAATCCTGTAGTTTTTATACCCGCACTTAGGCTTACTTATCCATACCTGATTAAACAACGTTCAGCAAACATTCTTTGCTTTATTGACATGACAGCAAACTGCTGTAGAGCAGTGCAAGTTTGTGAGCTTGAGCATGGGAGATGGCTCAGTGGAACCGCGTGCTTGTGCACAACACCTACCAGTACCTGGAAACTGGTGAACTCTGGGTGCTTGTGCCCGTGGTGTTGGTTGTTATCTGCATGCCTGGCTTCACTGTCAGTGCCATAGGGGTCCTGATTAGCAATGGATCGGTAAACAAAACTGACAGATCAACACTCTGAATGTGAATGAAATTTACCGATTTTTCTAAAAGCGGTAGGGATGAAATGGGCCTCAACAAATAGTATTGGGGATGTGTAAATTATGCCTGTGCTAACAAAATATTTGAAAATCTTTATAATTTGTCTCAGGATGTGGAAACAAATTAGCTACCTAAGAATTTATTGCTGCCTATGACTTTTGCATAATACTATATGTAAAAATGTATCAAAACACAAGTTGTTCAGAAAAGCAAATAAGTAGGCAGAGTACAAATTACCCCTCCCTAATTGGGGGGTACTGTCAGGCTGTCGTTCCGGGGTGGTGGGTGGCAGGTGGAGGTCGGAGGTTGTTAAAATGGTACGGTCCACATTAGGGGTGCCTGAAATCGTTTAACATAAAATTTTCCTACAAGGTGAGGTTTTTTTATTGTTTGTTTTTTTTACAACAAAAGAAAATTATAAGACCCCTCCCCCCCAAACTTCTATTTTTGTCTCTTTGGGGGTGTCTGGGTTTAGATTGGGGGGTACAGTACCCCCTGTACCCCCCGTAATTCTAACCATGTAAGTAGGTATGTCCATCTGGCTGTTTTCCTGACAGTAAACATGATTTATTTAAAATTTCAAATGTATCGTCGTCATGCAAACGACAAAATTTTCAAGATGTATATTTTAATCAATAACTTTTCCTAATCAAGTAATTGTGTTTATTCAGTTCATCCTGACAGCTACGACTGGGCAGAATGATGGTATGATGGTATACTGCTGTATGTAGAAATATAAACGTATGTCTTTTAATACCCCACCCCCGGTCCACCAAACAAAAACACTGTTATGTCGATGAAATGCCCGTGTGTATGACAAAACTAAACAAGACCAAAATGCCTGCACCACCCCCACCATCCCCTTTCTAACAAACTGTCTTGATGACTTTATTAACCCAAATGCTGTGAAGTACTGCACTCCGTGGTGAAATGACAGGATGTTACGAAGATACGAAGATATGAATGCCACCCAAGCCTAATTTCAATGAAATACAAGGAAAATATACAGTAAATCACTACAAAGATGGTATTTTGTATAACAACCATCTCCTCAAGGCATGTGGTAATGCCATCACATATGATTACTCACACTGGTTTTTTTATAACTCTTTGGATGTGTGTGTGTTTAGTAACAGATGCTGTGACTTGCTGATCCAAAGCTTTGGCAGAATTGACCCAAGTGCTTAACACAGCCTGAATCCCTGCTCTACAGTATAACCACTGACACTGCACTCATATTTGAATGTGTGGGTGCATGTATGTAGATGCATGTGTGCAGATGTTGCTGTTTTGGTGTTTTTATTTTTCAAACTGAGCTCATGTTAAGCTCACTGTGAGATACTGCCTGAGACCTGTCCCACTGCCCTATTTATTGCAGTATGTAGGACTGTTTTTCTTTAGATTAGTGACGCAATGAAAGCTTTGAAGAGCCACGGCTTCCAAACACGGCTGCCACTGTGAGAGCATGCAGGTTTCTGTTAAAACTGCTTGAAGCAATCCAAGCAACTTTTCTGTAGCCTCTATTGATAGAACAGGACTTCTATATTCGGTTGTATTTGCTGTACTGCATGTGAGAACCGCATGCAGTACAGCAAATACAACTGAATATAGAATATAGACATGTGTCCATGCTCATATTCTCTAATAATGCTGTAATTTGGACCATTTACGTACAAAGCATTTGCAAATAGTGAATCACAAAGAATGTACAGCAAAACTTGCTAGGCTTCAGTCAGAGTACAATGGAGAAAGCAGTGTGAACAGAGATTCTATGTCTGGAAAATCTGAATGTAATACAGTAAATAATGTGCAGTTTTTGAGACATGGTGTTCTGTTTGAATAAATGAAAGTCGCCTATATGGCTGTGCTCAGAAGGACATTTTGCCATTTGTCAAAAATGTAATACATTGATATGCAAAGCTAGTTTGCTGTACTGCAGTGTTTTCTTTGCTGTACTGCAGTGTTTTTTTTGCACTGAAAATAAGAGTATACAACCTTTTTTCTGTTAGATTTGAAAATGTTTATTTTTAGGCAAATTCAAAACTGCAGTAGCTCTATACTTTAGAAAGTCATAGCAAGTTCTTAATTCTACCTGTTGTAGAACTAGCCATGAGCTGTTTTACTAAATCTTTTAGTTGGACTGCACAGCTGTGGATGTGAGCTGAGCTGACAGCAACTCAGCATTAATGTGACTGACTAAAACTCCAGCCCAAATCCTCATCCATTGACAGACCCACTGTTACTTCAAGTCATTTCTATCAAAAAATTAATTACCTTTACAAAAATTGCCATGATTTGGCATCTGCTGTTTGTGAATGTATTGAGGCTATCAGAATGGGGTATCCTAATGTCCTGGTAAATTCACCCCGGTTCTTCTGTCCTAATATAGGTTTACAGAGTTCTTATAGCCAACACAGTCAGCTAGGCCAGGAAACTCGATCTCCAGATCAACACGTGACCCCTGTATATGAGGACAGAACCTTCCAGAACCCGCTCTACCAGAGCCCCACCCATGGCTCCCAGAGTGCCCTCTCCAGGAACACAGGTACAAACACATTTTCCCAACGGTTGTGATCTGCTGCAGCTCAAGGCCCCAGCAACCAGCAGCATGATTGTGAATGGAATAATTGTAAAAGCTACTGTGAAATTTGCTTATGTTGTTGAGGATTCATAGAGAGTTCTTTGTATGACATGGCTATCTAATGTCACTTTACTGTCATCTTTATCTGAATCTGCTTTTTACTTAGCCTGACCATACCTCTGGATGACAGAAAACGGAAAACATGATAGCAAGTGTTATAAGCAAAAACTTAATCTTCAGAAGCAAATACAAATGAGAACATTTCTGTTCTGTTTTTCGATGTACATCAATATAAGATGTGCAGGGCTTATAGCCTTAACTGGATCAGATTGTAAAATTCAGTATCTAAACTTCTGTCTGTACGTTCATCTCCTCATATACGGCATTTTAAAAAAGTGCTATGTGAATTCTTGTCATTATTTATCTTTGCCTGCTCTTTATTCATATCATTCTTTAACCAGGGTTAGGCACTCTGCCAAGGACCACGAGTCAGTGTAGTACACTGCGCTACCAGAGAGGGGCATACTCCATGCCCTCACGCACTGACACCTATCGCTCCACCCTTTACCGTCAAGCCGAGTCCAACTATGGCAGACATGCAATTGCTGTTGACAATAACATCGGTGCCACACGATCCCCATCCATCGACAGCATACATAAAGACCCTCGGTAAAGCATCAAATCTTAAAATGAAATATTTGTAACAAAATACTTCCTAATCAGGGTGCGCTCATATATTGTGCATTTTATAGTGGTCTGTCATAACAAGGACAGCATATAGCAAGCAAGTAAATTAGAATTTTGAATATGCTCCTGCTGATCAGTACTTACATGCATTTTGTGTGTGTATGTATAGGGAGTTTGCATGGAGAGATCCTGAGCTGCCTGAGGTCATCCGCATGCTGCAGCACCACTTCCCCTCTGTGCAAGCCAATGCTGCCGCTTATGTTCAGCACCTCTGCTACAGGGACAACCGTGTCAAGTCTGAGGTATTCGTTCGTTCGCTTTGCACACACATACATGTATACATGTACACACATACAGTTGTGTAAACACACACAACACACCAGTAGGGGTGAGAAAGTAAAAGTAATACCATGATACTTTAAGCAGTTTTCATGATATGTGATGAAGGCACATTGCACATTGACACCCTACTGTCAGAAACCAGCAGTCAGCAGTGTAGGACTACTTCACAAAGATGTTTTTCAAAAAGTTTTTTATGTTTGTATATTTATTCATTTAAGATAAGCTAAGATAAGATAAGATAAGATAAGATAAACCTTTATTAGTCCCACAAGTGGGAAATTCGATTTAGTAACGGCAGAGTGGACAGTAC
>JBBJLS010000109.1:3052426-3063408 GCA_037577275.1 Bryconaethiops microstoma | reverse complement strand
CAGTGTTGATCTGGAGGTAGTTCTGCTGGCACCAGTCCACAAAGTCCCGGGTCAGTTCTCTGTACTCCCTGTCGTCCGCATCAGTGATGAGGCCAACTATTACAGAGTCATCCGAGAACTTCTGCACTGGGTGGAGTTGTGAGAGAAGTCTGCAGTGTAGAGTCCTGAGTCCTCACATACTGTGGTCGGTTGGTGAGGTAGTCCAGTAATTTGTTTATTTAGAAATTTTGCTGCAGTGAATGAGTTTATTCAGTTCTTTGTAACCCAGGAATTCAAGGTTAGGATCAGTTTAACTCAAGATTCAAGCTTAATGATTCTTTATTTGTCACATGCATAGTTATACAAGTATGACATACAGTGAAATGTGTCCTGAACGGCTCTTTTTATGCAAACAATAAGTAAATTTTAAGTTAACACAAATCTGGAATTTTCTAAAACATGAATAAAAATAAATCAATAAATAAACACAAGTAAAATAGAAATAAGTATGAAAGTAAGTACAATTTTAAATTTAGAAACACAAATCTGAACTTTTCTAAAACACAACTCTAAAAAAATAAAACAGCTTAAATGAGGAGCAACACAAGTTAGAGATAAAATATGTAAGCTAAAAATTGAGTTTCTGTTTTTAATATATAGAAAAGTAGCAGTAATTTGTCAGATTTACATAGGTACAATGTGCAAGTGGAATGTTAAAGTGCATTGTGCCTTGCTAGCACAGCAATGTAAACAGAGCAACGCAACCAGAGTAATGTAAACAGAGTGACCAGAGTAATGTAGAGAATAGTGTAGCAGCATGTACAGTGTAGCAGCATGTGATGTAATAATAAATCAGATAAGATATGAAATTTGACAGTGAATGTTATAAAATATGACTATGAATATGATATGAGGTCCTGTTTCAGTCCCGTAAGGAGGGTGGCATGTTACGATTTAGGACTCGAATGGCCTGAGGATAGAACCTCCTCTTGAGTCTCTCTGGCCATGATAGTGCGGAACCTTCTGCCCTATTACAGAAGTTGAAACTGGGGTGGGATGAGTACTTTAAGATCCGAGCTGCTCTGGATGTACATCTCCAGGTGAAAATGTCCTGCAGGGAAGGAAGGGCAGACCTGCAGCAGCGTTCTGCCGCACGGATCACTCACTGAAGAGCTTTTCAGTCCTGCACACAGCAATTCCCATACCAGGATGTGATGTTCTGTGTGAGTATGCTCTCCACAACGCCTGAATAGAAAGTCCTAAGGATCACTGAGGAGACCACAAACTTCCTCAGTTGTCGGAAATGGTACAGGTGCTGCCTAGCCCTTTTGGACTGGACCTAAATGTGAGCAGTCTATGTCAGGTCTGAGGAGATGTGGACACTGTGATGTGGTCTGAGGAGATGAAGTTCAGCTCCATTGATGATGAGGGGCTTGTAGTCTCACTGCTGTCTCTTTCTGAAGTCCACCACCAGCTCCTTGGTCTTGCAGACGTTTAGCTGGAGGCGGTTGTCCTGACACTACGATGCCAGGTTCTTCACATCGTCCATGTAGGCCGTCTCATCATTGTTAGAGATGAGGCTCAACACCACCGTGTCATCAGCAAACTTCACAATGGTGTTGGAACGATGAGTGGCCTCACAGTCAGAAGTGTAGAGGGAGTACAGCAGTGGCGAGTGTATGCACCCCTGTGGCGCTCCAGTATTGGTGGTGATCCTGTCAGAGACACACCTACCCACTCTCACCACCTGAGATCTGCCAGTGAGAAAGTCCAACACCCATGCACCCGTCCTAGATGCCTCAGCTTTGTGAACAGTGTACTGGGCACTATTGTGTTGAACTGCTAAACTGCTGAACTCAGGTTAAAAGTTATACGCAAAAATGTGCTCTGAAATTTGACCTGTTTGTGGCGCTACAGGTAATTATGGAATGACCCCAAATTTTGTGCCTTGATACCCTGGACTCTGTAAGAGTGTCAGATTCCACCAAAATCCATCTGGGGCTTCTATGGCCTGTCCTAGAAAAGCATTAGAAAAGCATTTGGCCTTGTTTGGCCAAATTTCATTAAACTTGTTGGGCACCCAGTTTTTCCTAATAGCTAAATTATTTCAATAATCCTCTGCAGGTTATAAGTACCAAATTCAGCATCAGATACTGTCACAAACTAAAAGAATAAACAATTTAAATGAACATTTCACACTCTGCCCTACCCTAAATAAAATTGAGCTGTTTTAAACATGCTGTCTTTGTTCAGAAAAGCGAATGGTCATGTGTTTTACATGATTGTGATCAATTTCGTCATATTGCCCAGCTCTGAACACGAGTGTGTACTTCAGGTGTGCAGGCTGGGAGGGATCCAGCACCTGGTTGACCTACTGGACCACAAAACTCTGGAGGTGCAGCGCAGTGCGTGTGGAGCTCTCAGGAACCTTGTATTTGGTAAAGCCACTGATGACAACAAGGTGTGTGTGAGGAACGCCGGTGGAATTCCAGCTCTGCTTCGTCTGTTGAGGAAGACCACGGAAACTGAAGTGCGGGAGCTTGTCACTGGTCAGTGTGTATAGGTTAAATAGGAAAGTGTATGTGTTTATATGTGTGTGTGTGTGTGTGTGTGTGTGCATTCTGTATATTTTGAAAAAAACAAAAATGTCTAGAGGATGTGTAGAGAAAATCTAACAAGCAAGATGAAACAAAAAGAAAGTACTTTTTACGCAAGACTGAAAGACTAGAACTATTTATTTTGTGGTACTAATGGTTAGGTTTAGGGTAAGGTTTAGTGTTAGGCTTAGAAATTGTGTGTAATAAATGGGACAGTAAGTGGACAGAGTAAAACTTCTCTGTCTGATACACATGTGACAATGTGATATGACAGCATGTGACAATGGAACTGTAATGTACAGTGCATATTGTGGGAAACCAATACTCTGCTATTTCAAAACAGAAATGGTAAAGTGAACATTGACAAGTAAAATCGTATTAATGTTATTTGTATTTACTCTAATATTAATGTTTGTGTGTGGGGGTAAATATATAAATTTTAGAACAACCCTTTTTTCTTTTATTTCTCTCTCTCTCTCTCCCTCTCTCTTTCTCTCTGTATCTTTCTCTTTTATGCTTAAAGGGAATGTTTGGTTACATAATTGGACAAGTTAGATTAGCACTTAGTGCTGCGTGGCACAGGAAGGAGAGGGGAAAAGCACTGTATCTGGGACTTACTGCTCTGATTAATGAAGTGAGACAAGCTGTTTCAATGCTGAGCTGACTAATCTGGTTACACACAGGCACACACACGCACACGCACACAAACACATAGCATTGAATATTTCAGTTCCTGTATTGGCAAGCTGGGCCCTTCCAAAGCTGATCACCTTCTCCATCTCACCTGGAGAGTGCACGTATATCAACACACAAACATACATCAGATATCGACTGGACAGTCAGAGAAAAGTCTTTTTCAGTCAGTTTGGGCTATTGTAAACTGACTACTTTCCTACTTCCTCCACCAGACAACAGAGGACTTATGATGGCTTTCTTGTTGCTGTGTATCATCTCATGCATAGGTGTGTTGTGGAACTTGTCATCATGTGACTCAGTGAAGATGACAATTGTGCGTGATGCTCTTGGTCCCCTCACAAACACGGTGATTATCCCCCATTCGGGGTGGGGAGCAGCCCCCCAGAGAGAAGACCATAAGCTGAAACTGCACTCCTCACTGGTGCTGAGGAACACAACTGGATGCCTCAGGTACTGTTTACAAGTGTAGATGGTACATGTGGATTCTAAATGTCTTTTTTTCAGTTTCTAATTCTATACTCTTTGAACATAGCAACTGTTTTACATGAGCAGTAATTACTTCTCCCATAAAGTTAAATATTCATATACAGTAAACCCCCTACATTCTAGGGGGTTGCATTCCAAGAGCACCCGCAAATTGTGAAAAACCAAGAATTTGTAATGTGGTAAAAAATGCCTAAAAATTATTTTATAGTGTAAACCCTAAATATGCCCCCAGATGTTCCCCCAAAACACTTTAATTTTATTTTAAACTCACTGTTACACTGAACTGGCGTTTCCCGCATTGCTAGAATGTAAAATACCGACGTTACCCCTGTATAGACTGCACTGTAATTCATGCAAGCACATTTTCTTTGGTATAAGCAGAGTAAAACAGTAATAATTTAATTTACAGTAATAAAAATACAGGGCTTTAAGAAGAACAAAACGAAAAACACAAGAACACTTAGCAAAACACTCGAGATAGCTCCACGCAGGAAACTGTTATAATGTGGGAATGCTGGACTGCATCTGCCAGAGATGCGTCACAGGGTAGCAGCCAATCAGAAGCAAAGAGAAAAGAATAACACTCTCGGGTTAGATACTTTTTAAACTTCCCGCCTCTGTGTACAGGGTATTCCACCATCCCAATACACGCTTTCTTTGTCTTCTCTCGATGGTACCAAAAAATGAATACAGTTATATTTTATATGGAAAAGTAGCTGAATTTCCGTTAATATTTATTGACTAATTATTACAAAATTAGTCAATTATATATTTTTTAATAATTTAGCACTAAAATGCATAAAAATGTATATATTGCCACAAAAAAAGCACCAAAAAAAAATGTGGAGGATATCTGCGGTTTCCGCGAACTCGGGTCTAAGAAAAATCCACGAATGACTGAAGCCATGAATTAGCAGGGGTTTACTGTGTATATTTCATATCTAAAATATGTGAAATATGTATATGCATACATGTGTGTCTGTGTCAGAAACCTAAGTTCTGCTGGTGAAGAAGCCCGTAGACAGATGCGCTGCTGCGAGGGGCTGATTGATTCCCTGCTGTACATCATTAAAACATGTATCAACACCTCTGATTTTGACAGCAAGGTGAGTGATGTATTTTTTGGTAATTAGCCTTTGTTACATGGCCACTGAAAAAGACAGATTGGTTAATACACAGTAGAAATGGAATGTGTGCTAGCAGCTTGTGATTGGCTGAGGTACACTCTTAAAGAGGAAGCACAGCACCCCTACACTATTCTCTCTCCATCTCTCCCACACTGCTTCAGGTGCCAGAAAAGTTATACTGCATTTATTTTATGTAAGTCTTAGAGGACCACCTCTGGTAATTTCCAGGCCATTGCTGATTTTTGGGAAATGCAGTGACTATTAGGGCCTTCCAATCCTTTTTTTTCTTTTCTTTTTTTAATTCTTAGATTCTCCCATTTGTTCTTGTCAAACATAGCCACTGAACAGAGACACTGACATTTCTCTCATTTCCAGATAGTGGAAAACTGTGTATGCACTTTGAGGAACCTGTCGTATCGTCTTGAACTGGAGATGCCCCCGTCTCGGCTGATGGGCAACCAGGACCTGGACACTCTCCTGGGCAACGACCCTTCCAGCAAGCAGGTTGACTACAGCTGTTGGGGCCTGAGGAAGAAGAAGAAAAAAAGGTCATGGCAAGAACAGCAGGTACTCAAAATACTCATTAATATCTATTTTGAATTGATGTAAGCTCTTAGGGGTGCAACAAGTAGCAAAAACAATATTTGCAAGCTACGTGGGCAGAGGTGCACATATCATTTCTGTAGTGGGCAGGTGCCTGTTTCACATTCTTTACATCATAAACACTTTAAAATAAAAATAAAATGTCTGATTGTTAATTACATTGGGAGCAAATATCCTGTCTGATTCTGATCGAATGCCTATTTGAATCATGCATGCCATTCCGTCAAGTGTTATAATGAAGACCAGTGCTCTAGGTTGTATTTCTATGGACTTTCTAATTCCTCTGCACAGTGGGATGGAGTTGGGCCTATCCCTGGATTTTCTGGCAGTCCAAAGGGAGCGGAGATGCTGTGGCACCCATCAGTGGTTAAGCCTTACCTCACCCTGCTGGCAGAAAGTTCCAATCCAGCCACATTGGAGGGAGCAGCTGGGTCACTGCAGAACCTCTCGGCTGGGAGCTGGCGGGTAGGGTACACACAGTGCCACTGCTGTATGCTGACACATAAGAGTCACAGTCCACTGAATAAAACTAAATTATTCACTCTAAATGATAAAATTTTTTAGCTTTTCCTTTTAGAAGTTCATCCTTTTTCTTTCCCACTTTGCGAATGTGTGGTCAGTTTGCAGCATACATCCGAGCAGCAGTGCGAAAGGAGAAGGGTTTGCCCATCTTGGTGGAGTTGCTAAGGATGGATAATGACAGGGTGGTGTGCTCTGTGGCAACCGCACTACGCAACATGGCTCTGGATGCTAGGAACAAGGAACTGATTGGTCAGTTTCTCATGTATAATTGGATATTATTAAGCATATATTTCATAAACATGATTATGTTAAAGATGCATTGAAAATACACCTAGGCCTTTTATTTTTACTGCGGGGTTATGTAAAAAATATTTTGCATGTATTTTAATGTTAAACAATTTTGTAGAATATATATAACAAGACACCCTTAAAATAAATATTGTTGCCATTTAGGGATAGCGGTTTAATTTTTTGTTTCCTACACTGAAGAACAAACAGTGAAAAATAAACAATTTTTTCTCCTCCCTTATAGGGAAATATGCCATGCCTGACCTGGTAACACGTCTCCCAGGTCACGGGCCCTCACTGTTGTCCGATGAGACGGTTGCAGCAGTGTGCTGTGCACTGCATGAGGTTACTAGCAGGAATATGGAAAATGCTCGAGCTCTGGCCCAGGCAGGCGGCATTGACAAGCTGGTTTCCATAAGTCGAGGCCGTGGGGAAAGGTATATTAACACGTGGTTCAACAAGGGGAGGCAAACGCGTAAAAATCAAAGACAGATATGTTTTAATCTAGTGGTTTCCTATCCTGGTATTTGATCAGACCTTTCACATTTCACTGTTTTCCTCATCTAACCAAATAACTTCACACTACAGCGTTCAAACTACACAGTTTACACACACACACATACACACACACATATATATATATTTGAGGGATTAATATCTTAGCCTCTCTCTGCCATGTAGGTATTCCATGAAGGTAGTCAAGGCTGCTGCACAAGTGCTGAACACTCTGTGGCAGTACAGAGATTTGCGCAACATCTATAAAAAGGTAAGTCATCTCCAAAAGTGATTCCAGTGGTTTTGCTGTCTTTTCATTGATTTTCTTGATTCTTTATTGCGTGTTCTGCATCTTCAGGACGGATGGAATCAGAATCATTTCATCACACCAGTGTCAACACTCGAGCGAGACAGGTACCGCTCCCAACCCACCCTGCCAACAAGCAACTTACAGATGTCACCTGTCATCCAGTCAGGTGAGCCAGTGGTCACTCTTAGTACAATTTATAGATATTAATATCACTAGATGTTCTGTGCTTACTTCTTAAAGTTTGCCATTTGGCCAGCTTTATACATTACTCGGTTATTATTAAATATGTAGTAAAAATATATTAAATATGAAATATGTACTGCATTTATCACGGTTAGGTGGTAGTGCCACTTCTTCTCCAGCTATGTTGGGAATAAGGGAACATCGGTTGAGTAAGAGGAGGGCTCAGTCTTCTATGCAACTTTATAACTATTATGGAGATACCAACAGAAACAAAAATCTCTACACAGGTAAGTTCCACTGTAATTTAAAATAACTAAAAATGCAATTTCCAGCTAAATTTCAAGCTAAATTTAATCTCTGGCACATCCAGTTACTTCACCTGTATTTAGTACTAAGAAGCAGAGAACTCTCTGTTTAGTTTTATCAAACTGAATGTGCGAAATAATACATTTTAGTCCCACAATAACATGTAATCAGTGACTTATTGTGTTGAGTATCAAGTGAGTATCAAGTAAGAATTTACTATCAATACTCTTTTTTTGTTCCTACTGAGGGAATAAAACTGAGGGGGGAAAATGAACAATAAAAAAAACGTATATGTTCTGTCAGACAGAGTTTTTGAATATTTCAGAAATATTAATAAGTATTTGTCTGCTAAATGCTGTAAATATTTGAAGCCTGAAAAATGCCCTCTTGACACTAGCCCTATTGTTAGACTGTATAATGGTGCTAAGAGTTTACTGAATTAAGAGAAAATTATGTTTTGTGTTTTAGGGTCAGGAAAGAATTCTGCCTATTTCATAAGCTCCTACCCCTCCCCTTCACTTGAGGAACCTCACAGGCCACAGGTGAGACTCCAGGCATGTGCATCTGATAGTAAAACTCCTTTAAGGATGCCACAGGGCAACCTGTAATTTGGACCTGACATGTTTTTTGTTGTTTGACCCTGAACTCCAGCACACTGGATCTGGAGTTAATGCTCTGTTAAAGCTCTATCAGTTAAAGCTCTGTTCAAACTGGTTCTACAGGATTTGTTTGAGAATATACTGTAATTTAAAGTAGTACTGACGAAATGTTATTTCAGTCTGGTACAAATCAGCAGAGTCTAAAAAGTATTAATTCTGCAATCATCTCCGGTAGTTTTAGATAGACTTTTAGATAGACATGGCCGAATGCTGTGCATTGTTTTCGAGTGTGGCACCTGCTGTTCAACCCTCACAGTTCAATCAGTGGTAATCTGGGGAAATTACACCCCTTGCAAATAACATTACAGGACCTTCGCTGTTAAGACTCATCCAGCTTGAACAGTGCCTAAGTCATATTGAAACAGATTATCTCAGTAATCAGTAAAATACTCATGAACCTTGGACAGTAAAGTTAGGATCAGGATTACACATTTAACTTTAATATTCAATATTTTTTCCAGCGACTATTTGAATAAAATCAACAACTAAATAAACATAATAGGCTTGGCTGTACCCAGTGACACATATCTTATTTCATAGCTGGCTTCACTTTATGATGCTCTGTGAATTGTTAAACTATAACAATCCTATATACAATACCAGCAGTTGTGATGTAGCCCACACCTTTTAAGACGTTTGGGAGTATGCATCGTCAGGTTTGTCCATGCTGTTTTTACTGTCCTGTATTAGCGTACCTCACACTGTGTCTTCCTCTTAGCAGAACAGCCAACTGTACTACTCAGATGAGCCAAATCAAAGGGCCTACGACACTTATGGAATGTACTTGGCATCTCCGATGGGCTATGATGACCCGTACTTGGACGAGCCACTCCACTATCCAGTTGTGAGCGAGAGACAGGCACTCAAACGCAACACCAACTACGTGGACTTCTACTCTACCACACGCAGGCCTTCCTACCGAGCTCAGGCCTACCCCGCATCTCCTGACTCATGGGTGTAGGCACAGTGTGTGCACGTCTCTGTGTGTGTGTGTGTGTGTGTGTGTGTGTGTGTGTGTGTGTGTGCATATGTGGATGGGTATGTTGAAATATGTCTGTGTGTCTTTCAGGCCTCGTCCACATGTATGCAGGATTTTGGCCTCCTGTCCACATGAAAATGTTGTTTTAGGTCATTGAAACTGAGCTTTTGGAAGGCACAGATCTATTCACCACTGTTTTGTTTTGACAGGTAAAACACATCGTTTGGAAACTTTATTTAGCATCACTTAATCATCAGCAATTATGAAGCCCCCTTTTTTCCTAACACTTTTAGATATTGTGTTTGTACATTTGGAACATGATGTCATGCCTTCTTCTTAAAACTTACAATGATGCATTTTAGTAAATATCAGTAACACCACTGAAAGGCAACTTTCATAAGAATACCAGACATCTACATAAATCTTTCACTTTATGACATGGACCTACATAAACATTTATAAAGACTTACTCCAACAGAGGTCAGTTGTTGTTTGAACTTCTGCTTGTTGGGCTAAGTCTTAGAATCAGATAAAGTGTATTTAGCCCATTCACTAGGTGAAGCAGTGGGATGCCACCAACGGGGGCCGTCCAGGGAACGGTGTGGGGCAATGGTATCTTTTTCAAGTGTACCTCAGTGGTGCCTCTACCAGTCCTAGGATTCAAACCTATGACCTTCTGATCACAGGGGCAACTACCTAACCACCAGGCCACCAGCTACCCCATGTAACCTTACAAATACTATGCATCAGTGAAGTGTTACCTAAATATCAAAACTTTAATTAATTAAAGGGCCCATATCATATATTTTTCTTGTATTTGTTCTTTCACCCTGAACTCCAAACAAACTACTTTGTTTGCTTTATTTATGTACCAAAAATAGTTTTGGTTATGGTGCCTTTATACATGTAAATGAGCTCTGTTCTGATTAACCACCCTGTACTGTTCCTCATTCAGGAAACGGTTCAGGCAGAAACACTTCTTGTAAGTTCAGTTTGAATAGACAGGGCTAAACTGCTGTAGTCTAAATATGCAGAAATTTACAGTTGTACTGGTTTTTGTGACATCTTCGCTAGGCAGTTTCTGCGGATTATGTGGGGTGTATAAACTGGGGAATGAACAATACATTTTGTAATTTTTATTTCAAATGTTTGTTTTAAATTTACTTGATATGAGCCCGTTAAAACTGTGTGGTGAGTATTTTAAGGCCTTTTCATGACATTTTTGACTTTATGAGTTGCCTCGGTGTGAAGAGCTGGTCACAAATAAACTTTAAACTATAATTAAGAAAGAAAAATACTGCTTATTATGCTGCTTTCCCTGTATAGCAGCTTGTTTGCGTGACATTCATTTACACCATGCCTCAACTGCAAATCACTGCTTTGTATGTAAAAGAAATAAAAGCAGGACTGTAGTTTCAGATCACAGATCTGAGTAGAATGCTCTGGCATACTAAACATAAAAACAAATAGAAAAACAGTTAATTCTACGGATCGATTTCATGACTGTTATCAATGATTACACAGGTGAATTAAAAAAAAATTGTAATCTTTACATACCACAACACGCTTTTCTAAACCATTTTTTTATGCTGATTTCAGATCTGCTTTCAGTCACGTCGACTTTTTGAATTCTGAGTAATATTAGATTTGCAGTTTTTATTAAACCGCAGGCACTAATCAAGTAACTGTTTCAATATTTTCAGTGTGAAGTCAGACAGGCGCACACTGTGGCATAGATATAATGATCAGTGT
>JBBJLS010000109.1:3012846-3052326 GCA_037577275.1 Bryconaethiops microstoma | reverse complement strand
TGTGTGTGGGTGTGTGTGTGTGTGTGTGTGTGTGTGTGTGTGTGTGTGTGTGTGTGTGTGTGTGTGTGTGTGTGTGCGCAAGTGTGTGAATGTGTTTAAATGACTGATTGTGTGTACCGTTAAAGTAACTTGAAACCAAGTCTTACTTTCATTTGAGATTGAAAGAAGGATATGAGTCATATTTATGTGAGCCAAAGAAGGATATAATATATTCATATTTATGGTTTTTTTTTCTGTTACTGAAGGTTTTTTTAAAAGTATGTGTTTGACTTCACTTTTAAAAGATTGTTGTGTTTTGTTGTACATTATTTTTCATACATTTTTTAAAGGCATGTTGACAAAAAATGACCCCAGTCATTAAAACCACTTAAATGGTATAGTTAAACTGTATGTCGGGCAAACTTTTGACAAAGATCACATATGTGTGGAAGACAAACTCTAATAATGTACTGTGCAATGGTAACAAGATGTCCCCTTGTCCAGTCTCATTGATGTACTTACTGTTAAGATTAGTGTGTGCCACGGAGTCGTGTACAAATCTGTCAGTTTATTGTAAAAACGTGTGGTATGTGCAGCGCAGCACAAGACCTGTGCCATGTTACATAGCTATGTAGAGCAGTATGAATATATTAGAGACTTTATGGAGCCATCAGGTACTATAACACTATCAGAAATAAAGATGAACACTTGTTTTTGTATGTATGATGTGTGTTCCTTTTCAACACCTGGCCAAGTTTCAACAAAACCCCATTCTCCAATCCGTTCGTTCGCTTATCCATTTACATGTCGACAAAGACAGCAAAAGATCATCTGTCAAATAAGCATCTTAAACACAGACAGTATATTTCCCACTTATAATAATTACAGGATTATTATAGGATTGTTATAGGATTAATTAACTGCTGTCTTGGAAGTTTTATTGTTTTAATTCGTTTTATGCTTGTAAGTATTATTTCCTGAAACAATCTTGTATTTTGGATCAGTTCAGGGTTTGATTTTCATTTTGTGTTGTCTTGAAATGTCCAACCTCTTTTCCTCTTCAGTATCCTGTACTTTTCTGATTCACATCCTACATCTTTACTTCCAGGATTTGTTGAATTATTCTTCCCTCTATCCTCATGGCATTTGCAGAGACACTGGCTGCCCCTCAGACCCTGTGGACCATGTTTGTACAACAACACTACAGAGTGGGTCAGTGCATCGCTGTTCCTGTCACTGTGGGCTAAATCTTATATGCACACACATATAGGTCTGTGTGTGTGTGTGTGTGTGTCTTGCTTTGTAAAAGTTATCTCGTGAGCCCCATGGGTCTCATAACTGGTTACACTCTGCCTGTGTCTGTCATGTATCGAGGCCAAAAGAGTCAAATAAACGTACGTGCAACCTTTGCACCTCACATTTAATTTTTAACCTTTAAAGTTTTTCAGTTGATTCAGTGCAGGAAATAAGTGATAATCATGTCTAAAAAATATCATATTTAAGGTTATCCACAGATGTTATTAACTTGGTTTCACCTGAAATATTAGCAAAAATTGAATTTGACAGGAGATGCCCAAACTTTTACATATGACTGTTAAACATTTTAGAAACATTGTATAGGTAATGTTCTTTTGTAAACATGATTTGAAATGTTCCTATCTTGTTTTCATTTGGTTTTCTTTATTATTCTTGACCCGATCTGTTTGGCCCCAAGTGAAAAGGTTTGATCACCCCTGTGTTAAATGAATGAACTGGGTGTTTGTGTTACAGTCCTGCAATACTCGAGAACTTTATTTATGCAATACTGACCTGAAGGTTTTAGTGCAGTTTTCCAGTGTGTGCCACACAGAGGCAGTACAGAGCAAAATTTAAACTTCACATATGTTCAGCCCTAAAAACATCCTGGACTTGGCTGGACTGTTAGTAGTGGCACTGAGAGTGTGCTGTTCTTATGGATATGGATAAACTTTATTTCCATAACAATTCTACTTATGAGGTTTTCTGTATTCCTTTACATTGTCACACAGTCCCGTGTGTGTGTGTGTGTGTGTGTGCGTGCGTGTGTGCGTGCGTGTGTGCATGTGCAGCTGCATATATTGGGGACCTAATTTTTTGCATATTTGCAGGTGTGTAAAAAGCTTCTATTACTAAAAGTAAACGATACCAAAGCTGACCTAATATCAGGGCTAGTTGGGTGCAGTTAAAACAATTTCACCAGATAATGATGCATAAAGCTTACTATTCGATGTAACTGAAAAGTGCTTTCACTAGTTTAGAAATTTTGACATGTTGGGCCTGAATGAACCTCTTTGGGATTCGGGCCTTTAAAATTTACTTCAAAAACTCGGTCAGTCAAGAGGCCAGGTGATGAAAATCCAGCACTTACCATTCAGATGATGAAAAACCACATCCAGGTTCTCTCCAAAGGGAAACTGAAACGTGGGAACAATTACTGGTCATCACTTTATGACGTCTTGATGAATACAGTAGAAAAATATGGAAAGGCCAGTGCTATGACCAGTCTTGAGTAGTTTGGATAGACTGTTAAAATGTTTTTTTATGTTTCCTGCAGCTTTTAATCACACTGTTCTCACAGGACTCGTGTTTTTATTTTTATGTTGTTTTGATCACTGCTGTGGGGGCACTGGCATTGCTTGCAGTCAGGAAGGTGCCAACCCTGCCTTTCTGAGGTCCTCCTTGTCCTCTTTCAGGCTGAATATGTAGCAAAAACAGAAGAGACCTATTTTCATGATATATGGTCTTTTTTCCCCCATGAGAAATGTTTATTTTAAAAGAATGCTTTATTTGGATCAGAAACAAAGACCAAAGATTAGTTTTTGGTTGTTGATGCTGTGGGAGGTGCACTGGTGGAAACACACCAGAAAATAAACTTTATGGATACAAGTATTGGGACACACATTTTGGTCAATGCCATACGTCCAACTTTGTGGACACAATTTGGGGAAAACCCTTTTTATTCCAGCATGACTGTGCCCCAGTCCACAAAAAAAGGTCCATAAAGATGTGGCTGGATGAGTTTGGTGTGGAAAAACTTGACTGGCCCACACAGAGCCCTGACCTCAGCCCCATCCAGCACCTTTGGGATAAACTGGAACGAAGATTGTGAGCCAGGTCTTCTCATCTTCTCAATATCAGTGTCTGACCTCATAAATGCTCTACAGAATCATTGGGCACGAATTCCTAGGCACTCCAAAATCTTGTGGAAAGCCTTCCAAGAAGAGTGGAAGCTATTATAGCTGCAGAGGGGGTCCAACTCCATATTAAAGTCTATGTATTTGAACGGAATGACATTAACGTCTCCGTTGGTTTACTTATCAGGCGTCCCAATACCTTTGTCCATAATAGTGCATGCAAAAAACAGCGTGTTTTCCGTGGATGGGTTGTTGGGCGGGGCGCTGTCACGGTCTTTGCATCGTGATTGGTTGTTCTGCTTTGACGACAAAGTTGGGAGGTGTGTCGGTAGTGCACGCGCCCCTCTCCTCAGAGCTCGCGGACAGTTGGAGTGGAGGGACTCGGAGACCCAACGGACAACAGGTGAGACTCTTCCACTTTCTCTGGGTTTATTCTGACAGAGCCACTCTCTGGACCCACAGTCTGAGCTTTAAACCGGTTTGGGGCTGTCCTGAGGTTTGTCTCTGTAAGTTTGGAGTTCGTTTTGTTTATAAATAAGTTATTTTAGCTGACAGGTTTTTACGTTTGTGAAAGTCTGTTTCTGTTAAAAAAAATCTTGCATGTATTCTCATGTGAGTGAGACACACACACACACAAACACACACCCACACATACACCCCAAACACACAGACACGCACACAGAGACACACAAACACATACACAGAGGTGTATTAATGTAGTTAAAGAGGTGTTTTTTTCTCTGACGGCTGTTTAGAAGAGCTCTCATGGTCCTGAGCCCAGCTGTCAATAAACAGGTGTAGTCTACAGCCCCCTCATTAGACACAAACACACACACACACACACACACACACACAGTGTTTTACACGTTACCATTAACATACAGTAGGTTACAAAAGTCTAAACTGGACTAAATGTCATTATTTATTGACACGTCTGATAACTATATATATTTTGATTAGGAAGAAAATGTTCCAAAATTTGTTCAGATTGGTCTAAACCACTGAAATGTAGTATATGTATTTCTGAGAAGAACATCTAACAGCCTTTTTTTAATTTTTATGACCATCCATCCGTCCATCCATTATCTCCCACTTAACTGGAGTTGGCTCATGGGGGCAACAGCCTAAGCAGGGAAACCCAGACTTCCCTCTCCCTGGCCACTTCGTCCAGCTCTTCCAGGGAGATCCCGAGGCGTTCCCAGGCCGGACACAGTCTCTCCAGCATGTCCTGGGTCTTCCCTGAGGTCTCCTCCCGGTGGGACATGCCCGGAACACCTCCCCAGGGAGGCGTCCAGGAGGCATCCTAACCGAGCCACCTCATCCGGCTCCTCTCAATGTGGAGGAACAGCGGCTCTACTCTGAGCTCCCTCTGATGACTGAGCTTCTCACCCTATCTCTAAGGGAGAGCCCAGTCACCCTACGGAGGAAACTCATTTTGGCCACTTGTATCCGTGATCTCATTCTTTCGGTCACTACCCACAGCTCGTGACCATAGGTGAGAGTAGGAGCATAGATCGACCAGTAAATCGAGAGCCTAGCCTTTCAGCTCAGCTCTTTCTTTACCACGACAGACCGATGTAGTGCCCGTATCACTGCTGACGCCACACCAATCCGTCTGTCTATCTCCCGCTCTATCCTTCCCTCACTCGTGAACAAGACCCTGAGATACTTAAACTCCTCCACTTGGGGAAGGATCTCCTCCCTGACCTGGAGAGAGCACTCCACCCTTTTCCGGCTGAGGACCATGGTCTCAGATTTGGAGGTGTTGATCCCCATCCCAGATGCTTCACATTCAGCTGCGAACTGCTCCAGTGAGAGCTGAAGGTCACAGCCTGATGACGACAACAGAACCAAAAAGCAGAGACCCGATCCTGAGGTCACCAAACTGGACCCCCTCAACACCCTGACTGTGCCTAGAAATTCTGTCCATAAAAGTGACAAAGGGCAGCCCTGGAGGAGTCCAACCCTCACAAGGAACGAGGCCGACTTACTGCCGACTGTGTGGACCAAGCTCTGGCACCGGTTGTACAGGGACCGAACAGCCCTTATTAAGGTGTCCCGCACCCCATACTCCCGGAGAACTCCCCAAAGGAGTCCCCGAGGCAGGCTGCATGAACATACTGCAGCAGCGGTCATATTAAGAAGCATCTTGTGTGAAACGGGGCACTGCGTCAGTTGGCGCACGCAGCCGTTATAGGTATAGCCCATTAGCCACCGTTCTAGTATTAACCACCTCTGCAACTTCAGCCTTGATGATAGGAGAATCCACCCCCTATTCCCCAGACTCTGCTTCCTCAGTGAGAGGCGTGTTGGTGGGATTGAGGAGGTCTTCGAAATATTCCTTCCACCGACCCACAACATCCCGACTTGAAGACAGCAGTGCCCTGTCCCCACCATGTACAGTGTTGACGCCGGATTGCTTCCCCCTGCTGAGACGCTGGATGGTAGACCAGAATTTCCTCGAAGCCGCCCAGAAGTCATTCTCCATGGCCTCTCATAACTCCTCCCACACCCGAGTTTTTGCCTGCCAGTACCTGCCAGCTACCGCCGGACTCCCACAGGCCAAAAAGGCCTGGTCAGCTTGATGGCATTCCTTACAGCCAGTGTCCACCAGCGGGTTCGGGGATTACCGCCACGACAGGCACCAACCCCCTTACGGCCACAGCTCTGGTCAGCCACCTCAACAATGGAGGTGTGGAATATGGCCCATTCGGACTCAATATCCCCCACCTCCCCCGAGATGTGGTTCTGCCGGAGGTGTGAATTGAAACTCCTTTTGACTGGGGACTCTGCCAGACATTCTCAGCAGACCCTCACAATACGTTTGGGCCTGCCAAGTCTGACCAGTTTCATCCCCCACCAGCGGAGCCAACTCAACACCAGATGGTGATCGGTTGACAGCTCCACCCCCGCTTCACCTGAGTGTCCAGTACATGCGGCCGCAAGTCCGATGAAACAACCATGAAGTCAATCATCGAGCTGCAGCCTAGGGCGTCCTGGTGCCAATTGGACGCCCTTATGCTTGAACATGGTGTTCGTAATGGACAAACCATGACGAGCACAGAAGTCCAATAACAGTACACCACTCGGGTTCAGATCAAGGGGGCCATTCCTCTTAATCACACCCCTCCAAGTATCACTGTCATTGCCCACATGAGCATTGATGTCCCCCAGCAGAACAAGAGGGTCCCCAGAAGGAGTGATCCAGCACACCCTCCAAGGACTCTAAAAAGGGTGGGTACTCTGAACTGGTGTTCGGCGCATAGGCACAAACAACAGTCAGGACCTGTCCCCCCACCCGAAGGTGAAGGGAGACTACCCTCTTGTCCACTGGGGTAAACCCCAATGTACAGGCACCAAGATAGGGGGGAATAAATATGCCCACACCTGCTTGGTGCCTCTCACCATGGTCAACTCCAGAGTGGAAGAGAGTCCAACCCCTCTCGAGGAGACTGGTTCCAGAGCCCAGACCTTGCGTTGAGGTGAGTCCAACTATATCTAGTCGGAACCTCTTAACCTCGCACACCAGCTCAGGCTACTTCCCCACCAGACAGGTGACATTCCACGTCCCTAGAGCTAGCTTCTGCAGCCGAGGATCGGACCGCTAAGGTCCCCGCGTTTGGCTGCCACCCAACTCACACTGCACCCGACCCCCATGGCCCCTCCTACAGGTGGTGAGCACAATGGAAGGGGGACCCATGTCATCTCTTCGGGCTTTCCCGGCTGGGCCCCATGGGGCCCTAATTTTCTTCATTAGGGGTCTCTTCGTCTAGCTCCTCACCCAGGACCTGTTTGCCTTGGGTGACCGTACCAGGGGCATAAGCCCCCGACAGCATAGCTCCTGGGATCATAAGAACACGCAAACCCCTCCACCACAATAAGGTGTCGGCTCCAGGAGGGGTATTTTTATGACTTCATATTATATGGTTTTGTTAACAGTCAAACTTGGGGTTTCTTTGATTTTGTTGAAAAGTTATAGTTCCTTATAATCAAAAGAATCACTTTTCATCCATTTGGTTTGACTGATTTGTGAAATTTCTTCAGCACTTATTTAACTCAAAGAATATGGTGAACTATTATGGCA
The DNA here is from genome assembly GCA_037577275.1 of Bryconaethiops microstoma. Taxonomy (NCBI): domain Eukaryota; kingdom Metazoa; phylum Chordata; class Actinopteri; order Characiformes; family Alestidae; genus Bryconaethiops; species Bryconaethiops microstoma. The sequence continues at coordinate 3,045,111 of JBBJLS010000109.1, read as the reverse complement.
GTTTTTATAAGACAGTTTTTATTAGGGTTACGTTGATAGGATCTATTAACAGCTCAAAATAGAGCAGTAAGTCTCGGTCATATTTGCCCTAATGTTTTAATTTACAAGACCAAGGCAGGTAAATTTAAAACTGGACTTCATTTCTTTCAAAAAATTAGAACAGCATTGCCTCGTAAGTATAAATGCTAGTTATGATAACACATATTTCTGTATGTGACTGTTATAATGTGTTTTTGTTGTAGATACAGTAATAGATCATATCTAACTCAGTTGCTAAGAATCCATTATTAAAGTTCAAGCTGTTGATTCTAATCAATATTTTTGAACAGAACACTAAAATTTCAGTAGAAATGAGGATGGAAAGGGACTCAGGACTCTGAAAGAACAGTGTGAATAAAAGCCAAGAGCAGAGAAACTGTTACAGGACCACAAGATCACAAATGAGAAGATTTTCATATTTCTTTTAGTTTTTAGTTAGAATGCCTAAAAAATTCAGCATTCTTTTCCCCCCTCTCCAAGGGTGCTCTTCCAGAGCTCCTGGGGGGTCCAGGTCCCTTCCAGACTGCTTGCCCCAGTCTTCTTGGGGGTATACGTCCAAGTTGCAGGCGGGGGGGGGGCTAGATTGTGCTAGCGATGCGTTGAGGAAAACGTCCCCTGCTGCCCACACAGACGCCCATGTCGGACGGAGACGGAACGTCAGCCTCGGGACTAGCGGCGAAGCCGAAAGAGCACAGGGGGAACGCCCCTCTACGCCGGCCTGAAAGCCGGGGTGCTCAGAGTGGGCTACAAGTCTGGAGGACCTTCACTCCAGACCACCTTTTTAGCCCACTGTCTCTGTGCTGGTACGAGGCTGGCTCACACTCTCACCACGCTGCCTGTGTGGCAGCAGCCCTCCTAGGAGATACCCAGCCTGGAAGTCTTTGCAGGATCCTGCTGTGCCTCTTGAAGGCTGGTTATTCTGTCACTTCTGCCGTGCCGGGAAAGTGAGGCGAGGCGCAAGGCACAGGTTCCTTAGATGGATTTTATTTACAAAAAGACACAGACTCTGCTATACAACATAAATAGGCACCTGGGCCTGAAAACACCAAGCAGAACTAAGAAACACAAAAGAGACATAAGGAGCAGGGACTGTGAGGGTAAGTGTGAGGGATAACCGGGCCCGGAAACATGAACTCTTAGAACTTAAATAAACCAGACTCAAACCTAAACCAATCAGTAAACATAATAACTTAAACTGAAACACAGAACAGGAGACACATGTAACAAAGGACACAAATATACTCTTATTTCAAAATAAGAGACCCCAAAATCGAAAACCAACAATAACCCCTGCTCTGTGGATGTCACAGTGTGTATGTGTTTTTGGTTTTCTAAAAGCCAGTTTCTAGAATTCTATAAGTACTAAAGTACTGATATTGAAAAAAGCACTGTAACATATCATGGAAAATTGGTAAATGTTATTCGCTCCTATTTCTTTTCATCCTCTCAGTTGGAAAGTGTGTTTTGAGCTACATAGGTGAAGTATGGTTAACCCAAGAACTACAAATGGAGTCATGTGATGCCATGAAAAAAACGTTGTAGTCATGCTCAGGCTACTTCCCCACCAGACAGGTGACATTCCACGTCCCTAGAGCTAGCTTCTGCAGCCGAGGATCGGACCGCTAAGGTCCCCGCGTTTGGCTGCCACCCAAAAGCGCTGGCTGCATACAATGAAAAGCACCTGATACCCACTGTTAAATATGGTGGTGGATCACTGTGAATATCAGTGGCACAATGAATTCCTCTCATTTCTAGGAGATGGTAACCCAAATACTTAAGAATTCATACAGTAGTTGTTTTCCCTAGGCCATTCCATGCATACACATATAGCTGACACATCAAACAGCAGGTGGATGCCCTGCTCACTCAAGTCTCTCTCCCTCTGGATGAACTGACTAGCAACCAACCAGACTGTTGAGCTGTGCACTTTAACCAATGATGTCAAGCAAGATTCAGCGCTTAAACTCACACTGAGCGGAAGATATTGGGGCTTGGTAAGGTTGATTTGTTTATGTTAGTAATACAGTGCAAGTGTTGTGGAAATCCCAGTATCAGTGTGGCTGTGAGTTCCTAGTTAAGTTCTTCTTCAATCTACCGCAGCCAAGAAAGACAGATTTTAACTGTTACAAGTGTAATAGTGCATGTCTACTGTAGTTAAAGAATTCAAACAGAAAATTATGAAAATATGTTAATAAAAATACTAAAATGCTGCGATAGCATCATTACAACGAAAATCATTTTTATGTGAGTTCCCATTATTAAGGGTAGATGACATCGGAAAAATATAAGGTCATGATACTTCATGTCATCTTCACTATACTGGGTCCTCCAGTTACGACACAGATCCGTTCCTTCGACCGTGATGTAACCCGATTTTAGCCTAAGTCACTTACTGATCCTTACACAGTTGTAAAATCATAAAAACACAACTAAGCCACAGAAAAAGGAAAAGGAAAACTCCTGTGTAACTGTGTATGCTTCCGCCGCGTGCAACCAAACTTGTTCACCCATGTAGTCCGTAAGTACGAAGCTAACGATGTAAGCCGAGTGGGAGCGGGAGTGCATGTTATAAACTCGAAATGTCGAGACTGTTGTAACCCAAGGACCTCCTGTACTGTCAGGTGTAGAGGCAAAACCGCAATCATGTGCCCCACAGAACTGAGCTCAGAGCTCCCTTGACAAGGGTCAGGTAAACTGTCTCAGGGGAGGAGCCAGGACTCTTTAAAACATGGCCTCTCTGGCTAGTAGAGAGAGTAGTAAGAAAGAGGACAGAGAAAGACTGTAAGTACTGAGAGTGTGGAGAGAAAGAGACTGGAGAGAACCCATGGTTTTATTTCAGCCCATAGTGGTGGTCATTCTGCTTGGTGTTTTGAATTGTGAGGGTGTTTAAGTTAAGTTCCCCAAGCTGTGCTCACAATAAATGAAAGAAACCCCTGGGGCAGAGAGTAGTGCTGTCGCCTCACATCAAGAAGGTCCTGGTGTCAATTCTTGTTTAGGGGGGAAGCAGAGGGTCCTTTCTTGCATGTTCTCCCCATGTCTGCGTGGGTTTCCACTGGGTCCTCTGGTATCCTCCCACAGTCCAAAGAAATGCGCATCAGGTGTTCTGGAGATGCTACATTGCACCTGGGTATGAGTGTGTTTGTGTATCTGCCCTGTGACGGACAACGAGTACAATTTTTTTGCCTGTATTTCTCATTGCTAAACAAGACTAATTATGCTAAACAGGACTAATTATGCTCTCTTTGTAATTCAGCATGTGGCTGCTCAGTGTTTTCCAAGCACTCAGAATATCCATGATATGCTCAGATTTATTACATGATAAAATATTGTCATATTGCTCACCCCTACCACTTTGCACTTTAGCCAATGTGAGTTGGCTTTCAAGATACGCTAATAGGCAAATACAATAAACCTATTGAAGTCTTTGAATTTTGTCTGTGTAGAATGAAAAATTGTATTTTTAAGTAAACATCTGAAGTAATTCATTTTTTCTTTATTAATGCTTCTATTTAAGTGAACTATCACTACAGTCCTGTCGCTGCATGTGATTATTGTCGTCCTCTAATCACACTTCTGTCACAGTGGCATGAAATGTGTCATTTATCATTTCTCAGTGGTTCATTGAAGTTTTACGCAACTGCTCATACAACCAGCCTGGCCTGAGAGCCTTTGATGTGAGGACCCACACACTTGTTTAAGACCCCTTGCGTGTCACATCATATTCAGACCGTAAGCTAGGGAGGATATTTAGGCCAGGTTTTCCATATAAGGAAACAAGGCCATTTTCCCTAAGGTTGCAGCCATAAAACCTATTTAGAAATCTCTGTCCTCATTTCTAACTCAATGGAACAGCGCCACCAACGATTCTGAGCTTCTTCTGAGCTTCTGAGCCCTCTTTTAATCCAGAGGCTTTCTGAACCTTCAGGGACTCACAGTTTAAAGTTGTAATAACTGTAAAATATCTCAGGGGCCCCACAGAAACAGGAGGCTCATCTTGTCTCGTACAAAGAGTTGCAACGACCCCATCCTTTTCTCCATTCTCTGCACTTCCAGTCTGATCCTTTCATCCTGCTCTTTCCGCCCTGTTTCTGCTCATGCTTGTCGTTTTCTATTTTCTATCCTTTGCCATCTGATTAAACATCGTTTTGGTCCAATTAAGCTCAGATTGAAGTGTGTGGCCTTAAGAAACATACAATTATGAGAAACTACAAATTAAGCAGTTATTAAAAGTTCAGGGCCAGTGGTGGTCAGACCAGAGCTTTCCAGTCACTGGGTTTTTCAACTCTGCTGGCAAATACACTAAATTGAAGTCTTAATGCAGTTTTCTCTAGTCTGTAATTTGATATAGGGTAATGTGAGCAGCCTGTTTTTAGTCGCTTGTAGAAAGATCAGTGCTGTTTTTCATTAGAATCTTTTTGATCATCACCAGTGTTGCTAAACAGACCTTTTTGAAGCCAGGGATATATGAATACATGATTTAATTCATTGATTTGTCCTGTTAGTAGTTTTGCTTCCTATTGAATTTATACTGAGCTGGCATCATTGAACATTTGAGGCAACAGTGTTACTTACAGTACATTTGGAATTGGTCCTGAAATGTCAAACCACAGGCTGTCAGTCTGTGGCTGTTGGCTTTTGTCCATAAATGCAGACATTAGGGATTTCTTACATTGTATCTTTGCTTTTGCACTTTGTAAGTGTCTGAGTAATTTCATGCCTCACTGTTGCTCAGCCGACAGAGTCCTGGGCCATTTAAGCTTCACACTTCACAGCACAGATGTCTCGGCTTAAAATCCTAACAGGTCGGTTACCTCACGAGGGCAGAACAGGGTTCCTCTGCAGGATTGTGCTACAAAAGCCACACGCTAGATGATGTAACTTTATGACTGGGCTCCATGCCAGGTGTCTCAAGAGGACTGTCTGGTAAATAAAGGTGAATAAAAATAAATAACCATGACCAAGTGTGAACCTGCACTAGTTGGAACTGATACTTGTTGGAACTGCACTAGTTTAGACTGATGAAAAGCTAAGTGCTTTGAAAGGAATGCAGAAACTAAGAACATACTATCCACAATGAGCATTTATTGAGATTTTTATTCTCTGTGGCTTTCCTCAGACAGCTCAGCTGCTCCTTCTTCGTCACATCTTCAATAAGCGCTCTTTCTCTGACACTGTAAACACATTGTGTATGCCAGATGGTTTCAGTTACCACACATCATCTCAGTAATTACGACAGATAGAGCTGAGTGCGTTAGCATGCAAAGAATTAAAGACTGTGCCTACTGGTTTGGCGTTTGAAGGAATATTTGAGTGAAAAAAAAACACATTTACACAATTTCCCACACCCTAATTGTAGTTGATCATCAAGACATCTTCGATGTCCAAAATGAGCTTTTTTGCTTCTTTGCACTGGAGTAACAAGGCTGATGTAATGACAGTATACACCCTATATGCTTATGAAGGATGAAAATTGATTGAATTTGTTCAAGACATCTATCAAAACAAAGGCTACAATATAGATTATGTTACCTTAGCAGGGAACTTTGGAGAACTAACGTTCTTCTGTCAACACAGGTGGGTAGATTTTTTGTGTGATTCTAAACCTTTTTTTTTTTTTGTAGCAGATTTTATTTTGTTTTATCAGAATCAGAAGGTTTTATTGGTCCTGGAGGAAACTGCTTTACACTTTGTACAGTTGGTCTACTGATGCGACTTTTTAGAAGACTGCATTTCTCATACAGACCAAACAGTGACAGCAGCATGTTTCAGATTCGTTCCACCCTATTTGGACTCAAAGCTTTGGAATCCAGACATTCATGAATCGAATTGAAAATCAAGAATGTTAAGGAATTGATTGTTTTGAGGATTGATTCCCAGCCCAGCTATTGATTGGAATCATGTATATGCGGTATGGGAAACTGTATAAATTTGATAATTAAAATCTTACAGATGCATAACCAATTTAAGTTAGCATATCAAAACAGAGGTCAGCTAGTATTAAGGCCTTACTAGGAGGGTGTTGCTTTTAGAAGTTATTGTTGGGCTCAGTTGTTTTAGAGGAATACTTTGACAAAAAAAGCGAATTTTCACACTTTTCCACTTTCGCCAGATGTAGCTGATCAGCTGAGACATGCTTGGTGGTCAAATTATGTTTCTTTGGTTTATCCTCGTGCTGGAGTTACAAGACCAATGTTGCTAAGAAGCACTAGGAATCAGTGGTCACCCAGGACCTCAGCTCAGACTGCATCCAGCTCTTCATTAGGGTGGTGCACAGTTGTGGTTGTGGTTCATCCTAAACCACAGCCAAGTCTGCGCTGTGTATATTCTCTAAACTGTTAAAATACTTGAGTAACTGTAGATGTGCGAAGGCTGCAGAAGTCACTGTACTTCTAAAAGTACCATTTAAGATCTAGATTCAACATGACCCTCTGATACATGTCAAGATGACGCTCACTTAATACAGGTACAGGAGAAAGGCTGAAATTATCTTTAATAGATGTTTTAGTCAGTAATCTATCCCTTCTCTTAACTTCCCAACGATGACACATTCTAACAGTGTGTATGTTTGTGTACATGTGTTTGAGAGAGAGAGAGAGAGAGCGAGAGAGCGAGGCCTGGTCCTGAGGAGCTGATTTGACCCTTGATACTTCCTGCACGACCCCACTTCCTGCGGAGCACATGTGCTTTTGGCTCCAGGAAGGGGTGGCTGATGGGAAAATGGCATAGCTGGCCATGGCGAGGCACGCACTCTGTGAAGTCTCTTTCATGATGGCTTTCAAGCCCACGTCTCAGAGCGGCAGGATGTGGTCTCTTTCAAATCCAAGCAATTAGTATCAGACCCGGCCAGCTGATTCCGCAGATCATTCTCCCATTTTAACGGGAGGCTGGTGTGGATTAGATCTGCTGTTCAGCCCAGCAGCATCTAATCAATCCCAGAGAGTTATCTCTGAAACTCTTTACTGCACTTGAAGAAATGTCTGACTGTGGTTACTGCAAGGGTGTAAGACATTTTGTTACCCTTAAGCACACATGGAGGCCGTTAACATGTTTCTCGACTATTTTGACTGTTTACAGCTTGTGGCTGTAGCTGTATAGCATGTCAGCTTCAATCCAGTTCATTGACTTTGTAACAAAAGTAATTCCAAAACCAATTGTGGAGCACATTTGCAACATTTTTTTAATGTCAAACTCTGTTGGTTCGTGCTCTCTGAGCTATAAGGAAATCTGCAGAGACTAGGGGCCTTCGCCTGCATGAAAGCACTCATTATGAGTATCTTAAACCCCAAACCAGAAGTCTGCACCATGCTATTTTAATAATTCCAGACTTATTTTCCCATGAACCTCTATTCAGGGTGTTTCCTATCCCCTTCTGCTTTTTTAACCAAGCACTGTAAATCACAACGTAAGAGCGTTGTCTCATATTACAGAGCCATACCAGTGTATAGTGTTCCTACACAATAGTGGAGCACACTTTGTCAGGCAAAATGCGTGGGATTTGTTTTCAGACAGAATTCTTAGATTGGAAAGCTGTTCCTGGTCCTGCCCACATACATTAAACCTGTGCTGGACAATTAATGGGACAGCCAGGCAGGGCACATCCATCCTGCTATTTTGAGCGCAAGTGGCAGCTTGCTAGACGTGTTGGTATTTCCTCTGATTGTGTGGAATATTACCTCAGAGTAGAGCTATTGTAGCCGTGCACTTTTATGAGCGGAACATTGCAAGGACACTCAAATTGCACTCACTTTTGGTACTGTACATACATCTTAACCCTTACAATTCGGGATTCAAATGTAATTTTGCAATTACATGTGTAATTGTAGTGAGTCACCTTCAGTTTGCATTCAATATTGATGCTTTAAGATCGGCACCTTATTTCAGTATCACAACATGACAAAAACAAAACTATGCAATTTAAATCAAAGTAAAATACATCTTCTTTTACTTACAACTTGAATTTGTAAGTAAATTTGGGACCCAAAACTTTTTCATTGAGATAAACATGAAAAATAGTGAATACCAAATATCACCATGCTTTAATTTTGCCAACAGTAACGGTGACTTCTACAGGTTCTGTACAAACACTGGAATGTTAAGGATATTTTTAGAATTGCTCTCTAGTAGGGAAACCTCACCTTGAGCACAGCAGTGTTAAGGAAATCTTCCACCAGTCATCAGCTTGCTAACAAAAACAGAACAGAAAATAACTTGTTGATGTTTGAGGAGATTAGATCTTGAAGTCATTCATGGAAATTCCCCATGTCCATAATTTTTCCATCATCAAATATGTGCTGAAAGTGTCTGCAGCTAGTGGCCTGGACACTCCCACTGTCAACAAGTCTTTGGAAGCCTTTCGTTTCTGGGTTGTCTTAAAAGTCAAAGCTACACTGCAAAAAAATTATATCTCGGCTATTGAAGTCATATTACTTTTTGTCAGTGTAGGTAATTATTCACATTTTGAAATGGCCGTTTTGCTGTATTTAAAGTGATATTTTTAAAAGTTTGTTCTAAGTAATTTTATCTAGAGAAACTGTCTGACATGATGCAAATAATTGCTGATTTTAATAAATAATGCTGGGGGAAAAAAAACATTATTTACCAGTCAAATAAGACAATTCTTATTTGAGATAAAATCACTAGACAAACAAGGATATTTTAGAACAGTAAGTTGTTATACTACTCCTTTCACTTATTTGAACTGATGAAGCGTCTTGAATGAGACAAATCACAAGTTTGGACACTTACCAGTACTAAGCAATTTCAAATAACTGAAAACCTCCATAGAAATTTTATATTGTGGAATAATATGTTATCAGTGAGAATAATGTAGTGTTTTGATGTTTCATTTCTGGCAGTGTTGTGTTTTTTGCTTACTGTATTTTTCTGTTGTCCTGCTGTGCTTGCTTTGCAGTTGCTGTTGTGCTATGAAGCTGTACTTCTTATTTTGTCATTGTTATGTGTATGGTAACTTTTAGATCAAAGAGCTTAAATTAAATGTGGAATGTTAAGAATCTTACTGACTATTCAGCTGAATGTTTTTAGAAGAACACACACCCACACAAAATTAAATGAGAGTGGTGTCCTCTGTGTTGACTTGACTGTTATAAAGATGATGACTCAGATTTGCTTTGGAATGCAGCAAAAGTCTTAGCGTGCCTCTTGGACTCTTTATGTATCCTAAAGTGTCTGGAAATGTGGAAACACAAGAGGATATTGCCATCGACACCTAAACAAAGTTCAAAATTATTCGAACAAAGTGTTAATCCATTGACACTGGTAATCATGCTTTTCTGTGCATTGTTCGTCTAAATTAAACTCAATGCATGGCTTTATTTTGACAGGTTTTTTGTGGACAAAGGGAGACAAAAGGAGAGCTGGAAAGGATCTCATCATGTTTAGAGCGGCGAAGAAGAATGGACAAGACAAAGGAGGGAGAGGAAGGAAGAAGGATGCAGGTAAGGAAAGATGAGTTCTTTAACATCCACAGCGACAGCCAAAACCAGACTAGGAATAGTTTTTTTTTTAAATCCTTATTATGCCATCAAGTGTGTGCCTTTAAGTGTGGATTTATTAAAACTACCATATAACAATGACTGGTATTTTGAAAAGATTTTGATAAATACAAGCCCTACATGGTGTGCACTTGCATTTACATGTGTGTGTATAGATTTCAGACCATACTGTGGTCTAACCCGGGTCTTTGTATATTTTGAATAGCCTGAGGCATGCTGGCATAATCCCTGTAAATGTGTCCATTCACATCAGTGCAAGGTCGCTGCTGAGTTGTGTAATTGGCTTATCTTAGCTGCACGTGGCTTAGAAGACTGGAGACAGGACTTGATTTCCTAGGCGGAATACCTCTGGGTTTGGGGGTCTCTAATCTGATTGGCTGAAGGTTTGCTCAGGCCACGACTTGCCTTGTGTAAATGTTTTGCACTGTACTGATTGAAAAATGATTTCTAGACTATGTAAACACAACCGCCCCCACACACACAACTAGATTTTTCATTGGCTACCCCTTATATTGTGTAATCAATTAATGATGGGCCTATAGAAATCCAGGATTAAATGGAATTAAATCTTGTTACAGTAGTATTCATTACAAGTGTTTTATTAAGCTTTATATGTAGGTTTTCTTCAAGTTTTCTATTATGTGTTCCATGTAGGTTTAAACTCATGGCCATGTTCATTTTCTGCTCACACTGAAACACACTACAGCAAGTCTGCACATTTTTTAAAAACACAAATTCTTCACCATAGAAGACTGCGTCTAGAATTCATAGCTCTGGTGATATCAATAGCATGCAATGTGTTAATACAGAACTTTTGTTTACTTAATTTCCATTGAAAACCACCATTAAATACATTTTTTATTTTATGTATTTAATTTTCTAACAACAAAAAGCAAACTTAAACAATAGCTTAACAGAAAATTAAAAGCAACATTTAGTGCAATCTGAAATATTAAATTTCTCCACTTTTGTGCCCCCCTACTGCACTTTAACTCTTTCACTCTTGAACCCAACCAGTTACAGTAGTGTCCTCCTGACAAAAGCTGCTCCTGAAGCTTTCATTGAGGTTTAGATGCAGCAGCTACACAAATACACATCAGCTGCTAAAAATGATCTTTTTGAGAAGATAAGACTTGCATGAGGAAGGGTGGGTCAAAATTAGTGTGAAAAATTTAGAGTTTAAAAAATTATCCAAAGATCAAGTGGTAATGGGACTCCTTACAAGTATGCAAAACATGGTAAACCACCAACATTATCCACACCAGACGAACAGTACTTAAAGCTTTCATCTTGGAGAAAGTGGAGGAAATCAAGCTCTACTCTCGCTGTAGATCTGAAAAAATCCACAGGTGTTCTGTAAGAATACTCAACGCTGTGTGTGTGAAAAGATATGAAGCTTTTTAAGAAGCTGTTACAAAGCAAAGGTAAAGCAAATGTATTTGCAAATGTAGATTGAACCAGTATTTGACTGATTCAGACAAAAGGGTTAATCTTAGGTTCTGAACCACAGCTTTTGGAAACTGCCATGGAAATTGTGGCAGCAGAAATCATGCCCGGCGAGCCTCTGCGTGATGACCTCACCCAAGTTCGGACGACGTCATGTTTCCATGACAGCCCCTGACGTGCTCCATTCACATTCAGCACCACATCTGAGACAGGATCCTCCCGTTTGACTGTAGCTGCACAGCTGGCCCTGATTCTGCTCCCCAAAGACTCCCTTGATGGAGGAGCTCCAATTAACCTCATTCATCCTCGCTGCACTTCACTTGCTCACTCACTTTAAGTGTGTCAAGTCAAGTTTGAGAGCAAACAAACAGTACCTAACCCACATACGAAAAAGTTTCCATTTCAAATTCTACTTTAAGCCAGCTATCGAAGGATGATATGAAGCTCCTCTCGCGTTTGGTTTATCTCTCTTTCCAGAGAGAATAATTGAATGATTTTGATTATTGCTTTGATTTTTGTTTGAAATGTAAATGTGGCTTACAAACACCAGTGAACTCCCTCTGGGTCTGATGCTGAGAGAAAAGCCTTGATCGGTTGGAGAGTACAGCACACATACTGTTCCATGTGCCCTCTGGTGAGCCATATTGCTCATGAACTATTCAACACACCTTCTGCTGAGTTGTTGCAGAGGATGCTGCCTGAAATGTGACAAAGTGTAGTACCAGAAGACAAGATAATGGGTTACATACTTCATTGTCTCCACAGGTTTGACTTTCAGTGAATGGCTCCATCAGTGGAAAAAAATGTTAAGGAAATAAGTCTAATGTTCCAACCTCAGTCTGCCACACTTACCTCAGCTAATGAACATCTTCAAAAGTTCTTGATTGGCTGAATCAGATGCATTAGGGTTAGGAGGTGGTGCAGACAGGGCTGGTTTCTACTGTTCCACTGTGTTATGGAAAAAAATACTTGCGCCCTCCCGATTTCTATTTTTCTGCATATTTGTCACAACAGCCTTGCAGTTTTTACATGATTTTTTAATTTATTGAAGCAGCATGGTTATCTAACACCTACTGGCCCTCATTCAATCAAACAGTTAACCAGATTTAGTTGATAGCTGCATGGACGGGTGGTCCAGATCCATCAACAAGTGTTCTGTAACCTGGTTAAGCATTACAGAAAGTGGCTCAGTGCTGTTAGTCTTGCCACAGGAGGCTTCACAAACTCCTAATGTTCCAAAACACAGAGCAACAATAACAATACAGCCTATCCATTTGTTCAAGCACTTATTGCGTATTTATGTAATATATTGATTTTAGATCATTTTATGCAAGGTGTCAGTTATGCCAGAGCTGACTGTAAAGCCTTTTGAAATGATGTTCTGTGGACTGATAAGGCAAAAGTGGAACTGTTTGTAATGCCTGGGTCCCATATTACATCTGGTAAAACACTAATGTATCATTCCATAATAAGTACATCATACCAACAGTCACGCGTGGTGGTTGTGTAATGATGTGAGGATACTTTGCTGTTTTAGGATCTGACAGACTTGTCCATCAGAATCAGAATCAGCATGAGTGATGAATGAACAGATGGAACTATTCTCTCTACCTGAAAATCCTGCTGGAGAGTGTCTTGTCATCTGAAGCTGAATTACAGTTAGCTTATGTAAGGCAGCAATCTGAAGCACTTCCACCTTTGAATAGCTTTGGATCTACATGTGAATTAATCAAAGTCCAGACTTGAGCTCCACTGAGATCTTTAAATGGACAGTAGGTCCTCCAGTATGGCACAAAAAAAGCTACTCTCCGAATAAGAGTGGACGATAATTCTTCCTTTGTTTTGTTTTTTTTTCCTCTATGAAGATCAGTTCATTTCCTGAGTGTTGAATTTGCATATTAATGATCACTGCTGTCATTAGCTTTCCCAGTAGGGTAGGTGAGAAAGGGAATGTGGTTTTGTGCAAGTGGAGAACTCCTCAATGGCTGGTATAGGGCACAGTATGGAGAGAATTATTTTATTTTTAAACTTGATCACAGACACAAAATCATGAGCGTGTGCCAGTCAGGCAAATCCTTTTACAGTAGAGTTTAATACAGAGACCTATTAATTCTGTCTGTATGTAACTTTTGTTTATGTGTTTTCTCACTGAGAAACCAGTCATTTGTGTTAACCTGGTAATAGGGATTTGCCTTTGACTTTAGCATCCAGCTAACTGTGATGAATTCTGTAATTTTATAGCAACTCTTTGGATGAACAGTATACTGTTAATCAAACACTAGAACAATTTACTGTTAAACAAACTATATCAAACCCTTTGGATTAACAAGCTCATGTAATACATTTTAGCAAAATATTCTTTAAAATGTGTGTTATAGTTTGGATGTTGAATCCTTTAATAAAGATTCATAATACATTTTTACTGGCTGTTAGCACAGCTAAGTGTACAACTTACTCTACTGAGGGCAGAGTGTGGGTCTGTTGAAAGCTTATTAACATCAATGAAAATATAATTCAGCCACTAACACAGAGGTTTAATGTTCATGTTTTGCACTGCCCTGTCCATCATACACAGTAGACAGAAGTGCACATAAATGCCTCTCTGTAAACGAGACTGACAGTGAATGAATGCAACGAGAGTTCTGACACTGCTGATCTCCAGTCTGTTCTCTGCACTCAGAAAGCCTCCTGTGTTTTTCACAAGGGCACTGCTCTGCTGCCTGGAGCAACCTAGAGAAGAATGAATGGAAACTTAGCATCTCAGTGCCAGACACCGCAAAGCCTGCTACCAGCCGTAGGGGACGGCTCGCTGATAGCTGGCACAGTTCACGTTCAAACACAAGAGGTGGCTTAGAAACGTAAAACCGTACAGTCTTTCGGTGCAGAGACGCTCAATCACATTCTGCCTCTCTCTTATGCTCACTCATTTACACTTGCGTCCATTCACTGCCTCATTCACACTCTCACTCGCTCACTTACGTGCGGCTTCACTCGCTCTTTCTTTCTTTCCTCTCTTGTCTCTCTCACCCACTCCCCCTCACTCGCTCTCATTTCATTTAGCGGGACTGACCTTTTTAATCCGTTCAGAAAAAAGCTTTGTCTGGGATTTTTTTCCCGCTTTCATGTATTGACATTCCGGAAATAGAGTATTGGATTTTAGCATTCTTTTGGCTTTGAACCAGCGGCTCGGTAAAGGTTGCATCCAGGGATTTAGCTGTGAAATGGAAGGCAGTGTTTGATGTTTGATAGGTGCAGACTGATATACAGTGTAGCTTTAGGGTAAGGTGATGACTCAGGCCTTGCATGTGTGTGTGCGTGTGTTCTGAGTAATTCTGAACTTATCATGTTTGCACAATGGAAAGAGTTTCTTAAGTGGTGTAAAAAAAAATCTACTTGCGTATAATACTTTCATACTTACAGATGTATGTTGGTTGCCTTAGTGGGAACCAAATGTATAGCTGTCAATTCTCATGTAAATGTAAATTTCACAAGTTATCACACTCTCTCAAAGATTTGTTTTGCAGAAGGTATCAAAGTGGCAGCCAATCATTGAATCTGCTATTTATTTAGATTCCACCTGCTAGATTAATTGGTCAATACACCTGATGCTTAAACAGGCTATACAAAATCAAACTGGGGCTAAACAAACCTTGTACACAATAATAATTTATTGCGAGTTTTTAAATAGTGCAACGTCACGGATGGTTAAATGCTACTCAGAGAAGAAAGTATTCTCATAAAACAGAGCAGCTCCTGGGACAAAGTAAATTTGGCCACGTGTGTCCAGATTTCTGATCCTTCAAGATCATTTTTGAGCTCAATAGCAAATTTATGGACCTGTGGTAAGAACAGGGGGCGCGTGTGGCGATAGCCATAAAAAGCAAAAAGAAATATCCTTAATATCTTAGTAGGTTCTCCAGGATACCAATGAAATCAGATGAACAAAAGAGACTTTTTCTTCAGTCTTCTGTTGCTCTGATGTTTCTCCTTAACAAAAGACCTCAATAACTAGACTATCTTGTCTGCTCTAAATCACTTCACATTTGAGCTATAAAATTTTCTTCTGGTCTCCTGACCTTTTTCTTGAACTTCTCCAGCTTACCATTAAAGACACAAATCCATACTTTGTGTGTGTGTGTGTGTGTGTGTGTGTTCTGAGCATACAGAGGAGTGGTTATGTTGTGAGCAAGCAGGTCTCAGGTTTTGAACCCATTCTCAGTGTTGTCTCAGCTGTGACGGTGCCTACATCCTGCTGACTCAGCAGCCTCTCTCTGTCACTCGACACTTGCGGGAGTTTATTCTGTGGAGAGGTGTGCAAAGGCCGTCCACGCCAACTGCCTTCTGCTCAAATCTTATCACATGATACTGATTTCATGGTACTATAATGAACATTTCTGATTGAAGGTGGGTGATATGGTAGGAATTTTCACAGTACGTGGTACACTATATGGTCAATAGTAAGGGGACACCTGACCATTACACCAACAGGGACTTTAATGACACTGCATTCTAATACATGGACTTTAATATCGGTCCCCCCATTGCAGCTATAACATCTTCCACTCTTCTTGGAAGGCTTTCCACAAAAACTTTGAGTGTTTCTGTGGGAATTTGTGCTCATTAATTCTGCAGCACTGATCATCCCAAAGGTGTTGGTTGGAGTTGAGGTCAGGGCTCTGTGTGAGCCAGTCAAGTTCTTCCACACCAAACTCATCCAAGCATGTCTTTATGCACCTTGCTTCATGCATGGCATTGTCCAGAATGTCTTGGTCTGCTGAAGCATTGCTGAAGACTGCCCTTCACTGGAAGTAAGGGGCCTAGCCCAAACCCTGATAAACAAGGATATCTCAATATTTTTGTCCATATAGTGTATGTATCTTGAGTTTTGTGAACATGTAGCATAAATGGTTGACATGAAGTTAACTGGGTCAGAATGTGTTGTGCTTTGTGTAGGGTAAAATATAACATGGATCTTTTATGAAATTCAAGTATGATTTTATATTCTTATAGCAACACCATAAGTGGATTTTTTGACAATCCCACAGGTATTTCTCAAGACTGACCCTGAAGATGTCATGAATTTCACGTCATTGTATTTAAACACTGTAGCTTATACATCATACTTGTTTTTTTATAACTTACAGAGTAGGGTATAAATCACACAGTTCACACACATTTTATTAATTTGAACACCCTCTTGATGGCTGTAACGTAGTACCACTTTGAAGCATGTAGATTAAATCACAGTGAGAGCCGAGGGCTAAACTTGCTAAAGTACTGTCTCTATACCACAGGGTTAATTTCAAGCCTTCCCCAAAACAAGACAGAAAAAGTCCATAGAAATTGTTGTCCATATAATATTTTTGAATACATATTTTTGAATACATTTTTAAATGTAGCATTAGGAGTCTTGCCCGAGGAATCTTATTGGTTTACCCCAGTCTACTTTTGTGGAGACCCTGTAGTGTTGCACACTGTGCTGCACTAACCACAGCCACTATGCTTTTTGATGGTATGTACCATGTAATTGGGTGAAATGCAAGATACTGTGACTCTGAAACTAGTTTATGAGTGCGTTAAAGACTAATTAAGGAACTTGCGGTCATGAAACTTTATGGCTTGTTGAAAATGAGTGAGACAGGATGTTGATGTTAAATGAGCTGCATGCCAGATGCCAGAGGTGGCAGATTATATCAGTGAAACAACTACAAGCTGTTCTTTTATAAAGCCTCCCTCTTATCTTGCACATGGCCCATATGTTATTGTCTCTGCATTAATGTATGTAAATTACATGGAAGTTGAATTGTCTTCCTTCCTAGATCCGTTTCCAAGTTGCTCCAGGGAGACTGCCCCCTGTAGTTAGGGAATGAAAGTCGCTTTGGATAAAAGCATCTACTAAATGGTGTAAATGTAAATGCCTTTGTGTATGTGTCTGTTCCATGTAAGTTTGTTTTGGTCTTAGCCCCACCACATTGATATCCTGTTCACCTGTGTCTAGTTCCTGTCTAGTTCCTAGTTTCAAATTCCTCACTACTGTTCTAAATGGTGGAAAACAAAGATGTGCACATGAGTCTAAAACTAAACTAGTTTGAAATAAAGTGGCATACCTGTTGGCAAACATATGACAAACTGTGATTCAAACTAAATTCAGAAATCACTTCTTAAAGTAGGTTGGTAAAGCCTGTACTATTTTCCACACATATGCATTTTCTGGTTTAGCAACTAGGTCTATATATTGCTCTGAAAGCGAACTGATATGAATGGAGGACATCTGCTAGCTTGTTGACAACTGATGTACCACATCAAAGTTTTGCTCCTCTTCACTTCACTTTTTCTCACCCTTTTTATTTTTTGATAGTCTATGTTTCTTTGTCTTTTCCACCCTTTGCCATCTGTTGGCTTAAAAACGACATGATTCTTTATTCTAACTGTAGCTGCCAAGGTCACAGGCAAGCTGCTCTCATCTCTTTCTCTCTCTCTCTGCCTCTACCAAAAAAACAAGTTCAGGCCAGATTTTCCCTCAGCAGCCTGCAGGTGAAGGTCTGAGAGTGTATCTTTGATGGTCTAAGTTGTATGTGTGAGAGTGTCATAAGGAAATGCAAAAGTACACATCACAGGCTGTGGGTCCGTCTGGGCTATTCCTGATACATTCCAGATTTTCCAGACTCTTTGCTTCCTGTGCAGCATGAGTTGTCTCTTTCAAGGCGATTTGGAGGAGAATTCTGTGAAATTTGACGCGAAATTCAACACGTTTCAATTTCTCTCAGCACAGTGCACAGAAATGCTAACTCTCACTAACAGATCAAGTCTGACATTTATACAGAGCTAAAAAGTCACTTTAGCGTTCCGCTTTTTCTCTGCAAATGAGTCCTCCAGATTTAGCTTAGGCTTCAGTGAAAGACTTGAGCTCCAAACCCTGATTCCACGCATAAATTTTTTATAGTCGGATAAATATTTAATGACAGATGAGTGGGGTTTCAGTGGGTGGGTGGGGGGGTGGGTATCTGTGATATAAATAAATAAAGTGCCACATTATGAACGCTGTCTAGAGATGGCTATCCTAGTTAGATTTGATTTGCTGTAGTGCAGCAGGAGGCTAGGATGTTAGACCGCAGACTGCAAAATGAAACTGATACTGACACATTCTCACAATTGCTGCCAACCTCTAGTAGTTTCAACTCATCATTGACCCACAACGTCATAAAACCTCTTTATTCCTCTCTCACCAAGTTTCCCTCGCTCACTGTTCTGCTCGCACACAGTCATACGCACATACTCAGACCGACACTCAATCAGCAAATGTCAGCAGTGATTTTGTTCCCTCTCTCTAAAGCTTGTCCAGATTTGTCCCTCACAGTACGTAGACAGAGCGTCACATGCCTTTTGGCATGGGAATGGGTAAGATTATTTCTCTGTTTGTATGAAGGCTTGAGGTTGTAGAGGTAGGCTACACTTTTGGCAGGACATCCGTGCATTGGAACACATCCTAGAGCTTGTATTTTTAACGCACACATGCTGGTTTTATGTTTTACTTGATTCCATGAAAGTCGTCAGTCTTTCACCAGTACTGTCTTCACAGCGCAATGAAAAGTGGGTTCTAGGCGTTTTGATGCCGCCAATCTAGGTTAGGCATTAAAACATCTATATTAGACCCTGGCAGAGTGAAGCTGGATTTTTGGCCGGCGTGTTTGCTTTGGAACCTTAAACAACTCTTAAGTTCTCCTCAAATTTCCCCAGAGGAGATACTTTTTGAAAGGGGGAAATGGACTGAGACTGTTGGAGTTACTGTTGCCCTGGCAGTCCGTCTGCCTGTTTTCTTTGTGGTTTTCGCTGGCTGGAGAGAAAAGCTGCATTGGTAATGATCACTGTAATGAGATTTGTGGAGGCAAGGTGAAGTGGCTGAAACGAAAAACTGTCCAATTGGAAGTCATGCAAACAGTGGGAAAGTGTTTTTTTGTACATTTGAAATTGCTTTAGCAGCAAATAGATCTGATGGAAATGGAACCTGAGAAGACGCCACTGATTATGTGCTGTATATGTGTGTGTGGTGTGTGTGAGCATCTGTGGGTCTTTTTTTTCCTCTGTCAGACTCAAATAGAGGCAGATCAGAAGCATACCGATTAAGCAATTGGTCCATAGAGAATCATATTTGCATAATTCTCTTTACCCCAAATACAGTTAATCAAATAACACATGTTTACTTTTTTAATTTTTCACTGTAGCCACAAAGCTAATGTACCTAACAGTAAGCTGATAGCTTCTAGTTAGTATGATACAAACTGCATGCCTAAATCATCACACACTTGCTTCAAACTGCATTATGTTGTTCTCTCAAATAGATTATCGAATACATTTGGTAGAAGAGAAAAAATTATGTAAACTAACCTTTAAACATGCTTTAAATTAAGAAATAGACACAATATAAGACTTTTTGGTCATCAAAAGAGGTAAAGACTCAGAAGCCCTTTCCTCTTCCTCTATACTGTCCTAGTTAGAATAAAAACCTCTTTGTAGATTTTCTGTCGTTGCTTGTTTGCCTGTTTCTTAGTGCACTGCTATTGTTGCTCTCGTGCCTACCTTTGTTAGTATCTACTGACCCTCAGTATCTCCTAACCTCTCGTTGTGTCATGCTGCTCGTTTTCTTGGTTAACTCACAGATTTTCTCCTATTCCTGTTTTCCCTTGGAACCTCCCTGAATTTTGTATGTCTGTTTAATAAAAGCGGACTTGCAGCTGCATCCAGCCTCAAGCCTATCCTGACACATAAGCTGGCAATTTTCAAATCCCAAAAAGTTTTGTCTAGACGCATAATTATCTGCATGCATTGCACTGTGTGAAAGCAAACCTCTATTACAGTCTATTACAGGGCAGAGCTGAATTTTTTTAGTTTAGATGGCAACTAGCTAAATTAGCTAGCTTACTTGCTACGTTGTTCTAACAACAACTTCTAATACATTTGCCCCTGTCCTTCACTATTATATTTATGATATTTGTATTTGTCAGTGTAAAGTATAAATTGTCTATTTGTCACATGTGAACACACCACAGCACAGCACATACAATGTGACCAGGATGAAATTGTTCTCCGCGTTTACCACATTCACCAAGTGAAGTGGTGGACAGCCAGGAGCACAGTGCCCGAGGAGCAGTGTTTGGGGACAGTACCTTGCTCAAGGTTTCCTCAGTGATGCCACTGGCAGTCCTGAGATTCAAACCCACAGCCTTCTGATTGCAGGGACAGATCCCTTATCAGCAGGCCACCCACTGCCCCAGCTGTGTTGCTCTTTGTTTCGTCCATCAGTCTGAAAGTATAATTGACAGGTTAAGTCAAACACGTAATGCTGGAAAAAATGTATTCATTTAACACATTGTTTATAAGCCCAATTTAACTAGTTTTGTTTTTGTCTCTCAGAGTCTTTAGTCTAAAGTCTTAAAGGTTAAGTCAGTGAAGGACAAGTCCAAGATGAGGCATGTCATAAGTCACTTATAAGTCTTGAGTGCCCATCTCTGCTATGAGACTTTGATATGCCAGTGTACTTAATTTGTGGTTTTCATAAAAAATATACCAAGTATCTTCTCTTTCTGTCACTTTCTCTGTCTCCCAAGGTGCAGATTTCCTTAGCCCCAGTTTCTATCATCATAATACACGAGAGGGAGGTCTCACAGTTCCAGGTCACATGGGCAGCGGCCCCCTCCCAGTGCAGCCGTACCCCACAGATGAAGTGATGAGGCTGAGTTTGTCCAGAGGAGTCTCCCTTTCGCTCCCCTCCTCTCCAATGATGCCGCCCCGACAGCCCTACGTACTTCCTCTCAGATCCAGCACCAAGTCACCAGGTACCTTCAAAACACACCACAAATCTCTATATTCTCATTCCGAGTCATTCTACAGGAACACAAAAAGCACAGTCTGCACTTTTGTTTCTTGCTAAATGTGCTCCTTGGAATTGTACATGGAAAGTGGTTATGATTCAGTGTCCGGCATGTCGGTAAACAGTCATCTTCACTTTTATTACTGGAATACATGTGACTATAGTGCCATCTATTGGACAATTACATAAATCTATGCCTTTATAGTCTTTAACTAAGAATGTTTCTCTTGCTGGGTTTAGGAGTTGGGAGTGTATGAGTTTGGGCAAATTTAGGTTGAATTCTAGCAAGTAATGTATTATTTCTTCTTATTTTATAACAGTATTTTTTAAAATATGAAATGATGATGTTCTAGATTATTGCTTGAAGTACAGAAGACACACACACACACACACATTCTTTTTTTTTTAGATTAGATAAGATTAGATTAAAGTTTTTTAGGGCAGAGACAATAAATATTAATAATAAATTTTGTTACACACTTTTCATTTGACACAAATCTCAAAGTGCAATAAAGTGAATAAATTACTTTAAAAATAATGTAAACCCAACTTAATATGCTTCAATTAAAACCAATTTATCCAGAAATAAAATCAAAGAATAGATCAATTAATTTACATTTCTTAAATATTCAAATCAAGTCTGTTGACATCTGTGTTCTTGGTTCAGTGTGCCACGAGTGAGGAATAATTAATCTTAAATCCCAAGAAATCATTAATCTGACTTTCCTAAATTGTTTTATCAGAACAACACCTACTCTAAGCGTTCTGAGAGTTAATATCTCCATGTGATTTACTACATTATAACACCATTATAACACTGGTTCTTTATGAGCTCGAAATAGTCACCATTAAGTGGCATTGAATTCATACAGACTGCATGCACACAGCACACTCTGCCCCAACTTCTCAAGGTCTCCACCAGGCCACATTCTCTGTTTTCTGTTCCAGGCCCTAACACACTGCTACAGATAGTAATCTGTATTTTATATCTTGATTACATGGCTCAAGGGAGGTATGAGTCAGAATAGACCAACAATTATGGCCCTCTTGGCGTCCTCAAGGACTAGATGGTTAACGTCTGGCCTGTACTCAACCTACCTTTAGGCCTCATTCAGATAGCATTCCCTTTTTGTACAACTAGCACTTGAGGACTAGTATTTGTCCCTTTGTCAACTGTGTCTGCTCAGAGTGGCTGTAAACACACACTTTACAAAAAGGGCTGCCAGAATTACTGCTGCTTTCTATAATGCATGTGGGACTGCAGCAGTGTAATTTTGAAAAATAAAATAATAAGTTTGTGCATAGGTTTAACAAAATATAATTGGTTTATAATCCTCTGAACTGCAGAAAATGACTAATATAACATTTATGAAATTAAAAATCTACTGTACAATAAGGATGCATAATGGTATCTGAATCATTTTGGTAGCAAATAATTGTTAAAAAAATACTTGCATCTGACAGGCTGTCACGATTCCCCAAGACTCCCACATAAAGGCAGGCGCATTCACAGACCTCCATTCTTGATTTCTTTTATTTTCAAAAAACAGAAAACAAAAGGCACGAGGACCAGAATCCAAGACAAAAGGAGATAAGGGAACGTAAACACAGCCACTAAGGATGACGGTGGACTGACAACTAAGATCCACCATAAGAGAATTTAAATACATTTAACTCAACACTCTAAACCAATACAAACACAAATCTCATTTGTCTGAGCACCCCGGCCAGCTGAAACTCATAATAAACAAACTCAGGGCTGGCGGTGCTCAGAATTCCATAATAAAAGTTCAACACAAAACAAAACCCAAAATAAGGACCGCCCCTAGCGGCTGCTAACAGGACATGCCCTCCAGCGGGCGTCAACCTGAACCGTGACAAGAACAAATTTCCCTGGAATTAAACACATGTCAAAACCCAACATCAGCTCTTATAGAAACCTGGAATCATTTTATTGTCACATTGTCACACTTGAGTTACCTGTTAACTAGCCACATTATGTACATATACTAGATGCACACCTATGCAGCCCCTCCCCCCTTCACCTTATCATTAATCTAAACTCCACCTATTGCTAAACAACTTATATGAACTTCCCTTTGATACTCATGCTTTGTATCTCTGTCTATGTCTTTTGTGTCGTCTTGTCTCCTGTGTTTGTTTGTGTCTGTTGGGCCACGTTTGTCTACATACATCTGTCTGTCTTTTGTGGGTTGTCTTTTGAGGAACTTGAAGAATCTGTTATGTTTTGTTTTATTGTGATGTCATGTATTAGGGTGGTTGAATTCTGAGCAACTCCGACAAATTAAAGGTCTGCACTGCTGTTCAAAATAAAAATAAAGTTATCTCCAAAGAGGGGGGTGGTGGTGGTGGGCCAAAAAAAAGGAAAAAAATAAAGTAGCCAATCTGAGAGCGTTATTCATTTCTCCTTGCTGTTGTTTGACTGCTGCCCTGTGGTGCATCTCTTTACGTTTTGTCCTTCTTAAAACCCTGTATTTTTATTACTGTAAATTAAATTAATTTATTACTGTATTTACCTTGCTTATACCAAAGAAAACGACAGAGCATACCAAAGAAAACGTGCTTGCATGAATTACGGTAAAGTCTATTCAGGGTTAACATCGGTATTTTACATTCTAGCACTGCGGGAGACAGCAGTTCAGTGAACACTGTACAGTACGGATACGGGTTTATCTTTACGTTATTTTAATGGTAATGCGTTAAGCTGAGTTTAAAATGACAAAGTGTTTTGGGAGAATATTTGGGGGCATATTTAGGGTTAATCACATCACAAATTGGCGTTTTTACTATTCACGGGTGCTTTTGGAATGTAATCCCCGCAAATTTCGGGGGGTAACTGTATATACTATACTATACTAGTACTACTATAGTTAGTACAGGTAGTATAGTATTGTCAAATTATAGAGAATGTAAATTGTAAACCAGTTGATGAGAGCTTGCTGACTGACAGTTCATCATCATTTGGCTGCTTTTATGGACAAGGCAAAGTGACTCGGTGTGTAGTGCGTTGTAAACTCAGAGCACTACAGTAACAATCGACACTAGCAATCAAAAGCAGCAGTGTGTTCATATGTGCTATTAACTCTGTGAAGTTTAATATTTAGACTCTTATTTCAGTTGTTATTTATTTGGCATATCACAAACAGCAAGAATCATTGACATATATAATATTTGACCAAGGAAGGAGGAAAAAATGTATCTACCAGTCCTGAAAGCGTGTATAAACATAAACCATAATTGTTTTGTTTGTTTTGTTTTTTTGCCCTCTCCTATGCGGGCAAAGTTAAATAGGAGTTATAGATATGTGTATGTATGTATGTATGTATGTATGTATATAAATTCTCTTTTAAAAAAGGCATTTTAGGGTTGGATCGCGAGTGTGTGTGTGGAGGGGGGGCATTGTCATTGAGAAATGGGGGAGTAAGTGTAATTATTAGGCATCATACTTTATAACCTTATGCCAGACATTGACAGCAATTATGAATCTAACGTTTGCAGTTTTGTAAAGTAAAACACTTTCCTCCTCCACACCCTGCCCTCTCACTTCCTATAACTGGCATAAAACTAAATTCACTGAGAAGAAAAAAAAAATTCCTTTAAAAGCCTGTCATTAGTAGATCATCTTCCAAACCACATTTTAAATTAGGCATTTGGATCTCTATGGTCAGCCATCACAATCATGAGGGAACCTGGGCATAATTCAGCTGCCCAGTCACAATCTTGAAGATTGTTTTTAATTTCCAGTCAGAAGCAGGAGTATTCTTTATTCTGTTTTGAGAAGAGGCTGTGTTCACTTAGCTGTTTTTGTAATAGCACAATGCTCGCGCTGTTACCGTAACAACACTGCCACCACTGAGTATGTCACCCACCGCAACAGTTTAAAATGTACATTTTTAAAGTGATTTGCTCTGGCAAAAAACTCCAACATGGATGGCATCGCTTTTCTGATCACTTTGCAGGCCAGATTTAAAGTAAAATGTGGTGAAATTCTGGAACATCTTGCTTCTATTTGAACTCGTGCTCCAGGCAGAGGTTTCCAGACAGTTCGAAGCACATGTTCATGGGTCACACACTGAATTCGGTTCAGAGTGCATAGTTCAATCAGAATTAAATTTTTTTTCATGTGATTAAAAAACTATTCTATCAGAAATGAATATTATATATCAGCCTTATATGCCAAACATTTTTTGGCCAGATTCAGCCATTGAACTGGGTGGGCACGGCCTGCTATGGCCCACTTGCAGACAACAAGTCCGATCAGTAGTTCCAACCAAAGGTATCTAAAACTAAGCCACAATATTATTTTTTTTTCTGTGGATATTTGTTCCTGAAATATTAGTATTCTCTCTTGTTCTCGTCATTAGAGTGCTGATAAGCAGCTAATGGCTTTTTTGTTCTTGTGGGGCAGCTGGTGGCCTAACTATTGCCCCTGCAATCAGAAGGTTGTAGGTTCGAATCCCAACTGCTATTGTCATGACTGAGGTACCCTTGAGCAAGGTACCGTGCCCACACACTGCTCCCCGGGCGCCCCTCGTTGGTGGCAGCCCCCTGCTTCACTTGGTGACTGAATTAAAAGCAGAGAAAGAATTTCATGTTGTTCACGCTGTGGTGTGACTATAAGGGGCCACTTTACTTTAACCAAAGATGTCAACTGTTATATTGAATGAGTTTTTAATGTGACAGTCTGGTTCGGGCAGTCTGTTTCCTGCTGCTGTGTTTTTGTGCTTACAGCTCAGTCTCCACAGGTGGCAGTGCAGGCCAGTCCATTTGGATAAAATGTGATCAGAGCTGGGTATGAAGCCTCTTGATTGTGCAGAGACTCTTACACAGACACAGCACTAATGTTATACTGCGCAGGGAGAAACAGACACTCTATTACTCCTGCAGTAAATGAAGTCAGGCCAGTACTGTAACCTGTAGAACACCCATAATATACTGATTATGAAAAAGACTGTAACTTTTAAATTAACAGGCAGTGATTACAGGCCAGTTTCCATGGTGATAATACACATTTTAAATTGTTATACTGTTGTCATACTCTTACAGTAAGAATGAGTCTAAAGGGCACATCAATTATAAGAATTTTTGCCACACAATTCTATATACAGTTGAATGCAAAAGTTTGTGTACCTCTAGTTTTGTTGATGTTTGGTTGAAAAATAAGTACATATCCTCTACAGTGAACAGATTTCTGCACATTTTAATGCAAATTAACTGTTTATATATATTAAACAAATGTTTTCATGTTAAAAGGTTCCACATTTCAGCTCGTTCTCTGTAGGTTGTCAGCAACTGCATACCTGTATTTTTAAATACATATCTTTAAAAGTGTTCGTTTGACATTTAATTTATAAACAACAAACACAGCCAGACTGAAAGCAAAAGAAACGGACCATTATTAAACCATTAGATCCACATCCTACAGTTCCTTTTCAACGAGGCAGAGGAGTGGATGCCAGGCTTTATTAAATCTCTTGATAGAGTCTTTTTATTAGAATTTGATCTTTACAGTAACGCTGAAGTTTTTTTCAAGAGTTGTTTACAATGACGTTTCCGGTGGCTGTGCGTGGTCCAATTGGATTGTTTTGGTGTCTTTAACAAAGTGTAATTACTTTATTAAAGGTCACAAAAATGGGAACATGACTCACTTACTAGTTAAATCAGTAGTGACTGATTTACAGTTCCACTCATCTACATCGATTTACAATGACCTTCTGCATCCAGCTACTTCTTTTCCCCTGTTTTCCTTGATACAGAGCTGACATTCCTGCTTGATTCATTGTGTCTCGGCATGTTTTTACAGGTGTGTTTGTGTGTGTGCTTCAAAGGCATGCTGTCTTTGAAGCTTTGTGATGGAACCCGTTACAAAACTGACACATATACATACACCCATGAGTGGAGCAGAATAGTGTGTATTTATCCCTTTGTGAGGACCAAACATCCTTATAATGGTAAGAATACTGGAAAAATCTGTAGAAGTGAAGATATTTTGCTGGTCCTCATAAGGAAAAATACGATTTTCACAATAAATTCAACATATTTTGGATAAACTAAAAGAGCAGAAAGATTGTCCTTTGGTTACTGAAGTTCTGAAACTTAGTTTTGGCTTTGGTGTAGTATTATTGAGAGACAGCATTGCACAAGTCAGCGGAATGTCACAAATAAAGTCATACAGTCGTGTGTGTATTAGAATGAGTTCAACAGAGGTATGAAAGTTAGTAGAAGGACAGTGTCAGCATGTGGAACTGTTTAGACTGCTTAAATCAATTACAACCACATGATCTCAGTCTGCTCAAACACACTGAAATTTGTTTAGAATCACAGGATAGTACAACAAACTCACACACACACACACACACATACACTGGCCTGGGATTCAGATCGCCCACCTTAAAATCTCATCTGGAAAGACTTAACTCAGTATGGTCTCTCACTCTCTCTCCCTCTCTCTCTCTCTTTCTCTCTTTCTTCCCCACTCTGTTTCTCTCTTCATTTGTCTCTCTTTCTCTGTATCGCTCTCTCTTCATTTTGTCTCTCAATGTCTGTCTGTGTATCACTCTCTCTCTTTCTCTCTCTTTCTCTCTCTCTCTCTCTCTCTCTCTCTAACTCCTCCCTTTTTCCTCTCCTTCTTCCCTGCTTTCTGCTCCCTCTTTCTCTTTCTGGCTGTTGTGTGTGTATTTGTGTGTGTGTGTATTTGTGTGTGTGTGTGTGTGTGTGTGTGTGTGTGTGTGTGTGTGTGTGTGTGTGTGTGCATGCGCAGGTTCAGTGAGGAAGCCTAAGTATGTAGAGAGTCCTCGTATTCCAGCAGCTGCAGTCAGCTTTATGCTGCGGAGCGAGGAGCACTCCGGTGAGCCTTCATCTTTAAATTCCATATGTTTGTTGTTGCATATTGTCACTGTCAGATCAAAATCATTCCATATAGTTTGTTATTTATGATACTGAAAAAGCCAGCTGCTCTGCACATTGCACAACAATCCTTTAACAAAGGGAGCATTATGGTCCAGAATAAAATTAATATATATTAATGATCTTCGTTTCTCGAAAAGTTACCTCCTGAGATACAATGCTTGGTTCTGACAGTGGTGATTTCTTTGTGTCTTGCAACGTCTTATGGTTTTGTGTTAAAATCATCCATCCGTCTGTCTGTCTGTCTGTCTGTCTTTCTGTCTGTCTATCTATCTATCTATCTATCTATCTATCTATCTATCTATCTATGTCTTTAACTTTCTTAAAGAAATAGATAGATCTAAAGGTTGCCTTTTCCGACTTCCTGACAGCTGGATTTGTGCATGTATTCCCGCTGTCTGTGTGAGTGTGTGTGCACTTTTGGTGTGTTTGGTAAGTGTGAAGCTTTTGGAGTTGTCTGAAGAGTCTTTGTTCTGCACTGAGGGATGCTGATGGAGTCTGAAGGAGGCGTGGCTCTGACAGCTAGAGCACAGAGACTTTATACAACCGCTGACACTTCAGAGAATTTAACTACTCGCCTGTCTCTCTCTTCTCTCACTCTCTTTCTCTCTTTCTTGCTCTCTCTATCTCCTCTCTCTACTCTCTCTCAATGTCTATCTCTCTCTCTTTCTCTCTCTCTCTCTCTCTCTCCCTTACCATATCTTCCCATACTCTCACTGTTTCTTTTTGTCTTATTTACTTATTAACTCTCTCACTTGTTCTGTCACTCTCTGTCAGTCTGTCTCCCTCTCACTCTCTTTTTTGCTCTCTTTTCTTTCTCTTTTTTGCTCTCTCTCTGTCCTTCTTTATATATCTCCCCCACTGTCCTCTCCTCACTCACTTTCCTTACACTCCTGTGCTGTGTGTGTGTGTGTGTGTGTGTGTGTGTGTGTGTGTGTGTGTGTGTGTGTGTGAGTGAGTGTGTGTTTGTGTGTGAAAGTAAGCATGGCTACATTAGAGAATTTGACCTCACATAGTCTTGTTTTGGTTGGCTTCAGGCTGAGATGCTCTCAAAGTAATAATCCAACAGATCTTGGAATGTCTGATTTTCAGTAGCTGCAGGTGGACACGGAAACATGAACACATAGGCACATATACATACATGTGCACGCACTAATGCACTCATACTCTCATGCATGCACACAGACATATGGACCAACATCCATACATGCACTCCATATGGACAAACATTCCAGTCATTTTGTTGCTTTTGGACACACATTTCAGAGTCTCCATTCCTATTTCAGGCTGTCCTCCTGCATGTGCTGTTATTTCATGAAATTATATACCATCAGTTAGGGTTTTAGGCAAGACGAATCATTATTATAAAGCAATCATACTGCGATCATACTTCTGTCATTACCCAGTGCATGGTTGGCAGTGAGCAAGGGCAAATCCTCTGAGGTAGATCAGTGTACAGGACTTAGAGAGTGGACTTCTCTCTCGCTTTCTCTCTCTCTCTCTCTCTCTCTCTCTCTCTCTCTCTCTGTATCTTCTCCCTCCCTCTCTGCACCCCCTTTATCATCTTTAGTTTGACTAATTAGTTCAGCATCAGGGGAAAGGTAAGCCCACTGTCTGTGATTTCCAGCTGCAGATTCATCATGCTGACAGCATCTGCTATCACAGCTGTTGAAATCCCTTTTATCATTTTCTATTTGGGCTCTTCCTCCCATTACCCTTCACACATATGTGGAACCGCAACCTGCCTCGAAATGGCCTCTCAATCACATTTATGTCCTATGCAGGGTCAGAGGGCAATGCTTATGAGATTCTGAGTGTTTTTTTAGATTCCAGTCACCTACATTGAAATGATCTGTCTTGTCATGAAAGGCAGACAGGGGAGCACATTAGTTATTTCCAATCCAAAAGGCCTACCCATGCTTCACCCATACCTGCGCTCATTTTTATCAGCTGTGGTGAGAATTTTGGCAAAATCTCTTTCAACTTCATAAAAACTTTATTTGACTCATTATTGGAGTTTTATACCTTCAAACTGGTTATAAATATTCCATAATGAGCAGTATTACCTGGGAATGAGGGGTTGGGGGAACATGATTGATTCTGGCTAACGAAGGTTTGAATGATAACTCAAATCTGAAAGAAGGAGGTCAAGATGATGGCGAGACAAAATGTGATATTTAGCCTGTTTTAGGTAGCAGAACAAAAGTGCCCTGGCCCTGGTTTTTCTTTCTTTCAGTTAAACCAGTTGATGAACTCCCACACCACCAATCAGTGATCGGAATCTGGTCATTTGGCTGATTACTAAATAGTTGTGAAATACAATTTTGACATCAGTTTGGTCCTAACATCATGATCTTTCACACACGTATAAAATAAATACAATTTGAAACTGATTTTTTCCTAAAAGTTTTCCTAATGTTTAATTAATTATAATAATAATAAAAATAATACATTTTTAATAAACATTTTCTTATGACCATTTCCAGGTGCTAGCTAGGTCTCATGCTCGGTTGATGGCACTCTAAAAAGTAGGATGATGTCTAGCACATGTTGTCTGTAAGACCTGTGAACCACCATCTCAACTATCTGTTGTTAAAGCAGTGTAATTGGATGCTTGACACTCAGAGGAGAACATTAACTCTCTTGACGTGGAGAGACAATGAGGACAGTCCTACCCACCCAGAGTTATGTTTGGACTTTGTGCCATTCACATGTGCCGGGATCCGTTCATTTGTTCTTGCCATGAAACGTCTTGGTAAACAGGACATACACTATAATGCTCCTTTCTTTTTGCAAAATCTGCCCAAAAACACAACTGACCAAAAAACACAAAAGTGTTCTGCTTTGCTTGCCTTGCTGGGTAGATTTTTACTACTTCTTTCTAGTCATGCACAAAATATGCTACAGTGATTTTTTTCAAACTAAACTGTCAAAAAAGTGTTCACAGAAACATTCACCTTTACTGGCTTTAGTCTAAATGTCAGTTCTGTTCTCTCAAGACTCCTCCCAGTAATTTCAGAGGTACTGTAATAGGTGCAGGTAAATCGTCATTCACACCTAACCCCTAACTGTTTAGTTTTTGTTTCATTCCTGGATGAAAGTGGATGTGTTGAAGTGCCTATGGACTTCTAGGTATGGATAACTGTGGCGTATTGTTAGGGACCAAATTCACATTCTCTGAAATATAGGGCGAATGCTTAAATGGTTGTGCTGCTTGGGAACCTTGGAATGAAATACAGTAAACCCCTGCTTATCGCAGGGGTTACATTCCAAGAGTACCTGCGTATAGTGAAAAACCGCATTGTTGTGATGTGGTAAAAGAAAATGCCTAAAAATACCTATTTTTATAGTGTAAACCCTAAATATGCCCCCAAACATGCTCCCAAAACACTTTAATTGCATTTTAAACTCATTAGCCTTAAAGAAAATGTAAAGGGTAACCCGTATTTGTACTGTACAGTTTACACTGAACTCCCGCAGTGCTAGAATTTAAAATACCGATATTACCCCTGTATAGACTGTACTGTAATTCATGCACGCTGTCACATTCTGCTGTGTCCCATCCAAGGAGGCGCAGGCGCAGACTTCCATTTTACTATGATATTTTATTCAAAGAGAACACAGGCACAAGGGCCGATACTCTTTACAAACACAAACTTGAAGACACGCACACAACAAAGGGTAAGGGTCAGGTCCACCACAAACAAACTTAAATACATAATGGTCAGCTGGAACACATAATATAAACAAACAAGACAGTGGGCTTAGGATTCACAATAAAGGTCCCAAAAAACACAAAACCCAAAAAACAGAAAAGGGCGGCCTCCTTTGGTATGTGCTGTCGTTTTCTTTGATATGAGCAGGATAAATACAGTAATAAGTTAATTTAATTTACAATAATAAAAATTCAGGGCTTTAAGAAGAACAAAACGAAATACACGAGAACATTTTTCTCCACAGGGGAAATTTTGGACTGCAGCATCACAGCGCAGCAGCCAATCAGCAGCAAGATGAAATAAATAACGTTCAATGACGTCCGTGCCTCATCTGCCACGAGCCCTCGTCCTCCTGCTGGTTGTTTATGTTTGGGCTCATTTCGTTGGGCTCATTGCCTTGGTAACCGCCGTGCCCAAACATAAAAAACTCAGCACAAGGACGAGGAGGCTTGGCGGACAAGGCCTGGACATCACAGTCAGCTGTACTCAGAGGTGGAAGGTTTGAAAATCTGTGACGGACTGAAACCGCGACTGCTGGTCCGCATTAAAGCGGGGGTTACTATATTGATATTTGCTTGCCCAACCTCACAGCAGTTGCTACAAAACAATGCATTTGTGGGCAGAGCATGAATAGGCCAACTGCAGCCTGTCTGTTTACTTTCCCAGAAACATTTAAATTCACGGCATTTAGCAGACGCTTTTATCCAAAGCGACTTCCATTCCCTAACTACAGGGGACAGTCTCCCTGGAGCAACTT
>JBBJLS010000109.1:2981670-3003668 GCA_037577275.1 Bryconaethiops microstoma | reverse complement strand
TTGTCTTTGTTTTGTGTGTATTTATAGAGGTTTTATTTGGTGCACTGGTGTCGGTCAACCCGGTTCTTTTCCCCGGTTGTTATCCCCACGTGTTCTTGTTTTGTTCCTGTCTCCCTTTTTCGAAGCTATAGTTATAGAGTTTGGCTAACATGCCGGTTTTTGTTTTTGTTCTTTTCCGTAAAATAAAAGTGATTAAAATGCATTTCGACTACCCTTGGTGTCAGTGTGCTTGGCCCTGCATGCAAGGAGAAGGGGAAACCCTGTGACACTGACCAAGTCTATTTAAGATAATTCAACAGTGAGCACTTTACTAAGTGCATGAGAAACACAATAGATGAAATACTTCTAGCGTGTACAATGTGGCATTCACTGTCCAAATGCATTTAGAAACTCTCCCCACTTATACAACCTTCAATACATAATGAAATCACTGATCTTGACCACTTAGCTAACCAGGTCCATTAAAGTTAATTCCTTGGTAATTTTGCTGTTCAATTTCAAGAGAAACAGAGTAGCAAGTAAGCTGTGGTACACACTGTCCGAATGTGTTCAGAAACTATTCCCATAGACACAACCCTCTGCACATAAACTCATTGACCGGAATGGCAAAGTTTATGCCAGTTTATTTGACATCTGTGATTAGTTTCAAGAGAAGCAGAATAAATAATAAACTTGTACATAACCTGCTTGCATGTAAAGCTTATTACAATAGAGCATATACAGCCCAGGTTTACCTTAATAAATACAAACAAAAGCTGCTTCATTCTGGATCGGACTTGAGGCAGGTATCAGAGTCTGCCGTCGTATTAAACCGGCGCAGAGCTGGCCAGCAGCATCAATAAATGATGAACCGAGGTGGTGTGTAAAGCCTGATTGATGGAAGGGGATGTTAACAGGCGAGAGATGTGTGTGTGTGTGTGTGTGTGTGAGAGAGAGAGAGAGAGTGAGATTGCTGGTAGTCTGCAGAATGATAATGTATTGTGGCCCGATGCCCCACTATTCTCCAAGGGACAGACCATTTTTCACACCCCCACCTCACATTTACATTATTGTAATTGTGTATTTCACACTGATCATTTTGCTGTATGTGTGGGTGTGTTTACACAGCGTGAAGACCTTACATTACATAGTACAGGTGCACAGTACACGTATATGCACAGTGCATTGTGCCGTTTACTGTATAGATGGTTCTTCTGTACCAAGGGCTGTTGCTCAGCAGATATGCAACCAGTGTGAGGTTATAGGGGCAGCCAGGGAGTGTGTGTGTGTGTATGTGTGTGTGAGTGTGTGACTGCAGTGAACCAGATTACTGCTCATTCAGATTCAGAGCCCGTCCTCCCGTCGTGAGAGGAACAGAGACACACACACACACACACACACACACACACACACACACGCGCGCACACACACACGCACACGCGCGCGCGTGGAGGGCTGGTCTAGGTGCATAGTCCGTTATCATAGCCACTGCATCTCTAAGCCAGCTGGACTTAATCTGCATGGACAGGGCAGGATGAGAGACAGAGAGGGCTAGAAAGAGAGTGAGGGAGGGTGTGAGAGGTGTGGGGAGAGCTGAAAGGGAGAACACAGCGATCGTAGGAGCAAGGGAGGGAGGGACTGCGATTGAGAGAGCGGAGAGAGAGCGATTGAGAGAGAAACAGAGGGAGGAGAGGAGCAGGCTACTGTAGCTGCTGGGATCTCGGTGAGTTGGGATATTTCATCTTTAAAGGACTGGGATTTTCCAGTCCTAGAATGACAGCATCGTGTGTGCGTTTGAATGAGTGCTGTTGGGAAACTAATGTTATATGGTGAGGATGTTATATGTAATAGGTAACATGTAGAATGGTAACACTGTCATTGAATGGGAGTGGACAAACTAATGTTACATGGAAATGAAGTGTTATATACAAATTGTAATCTACAGAAAATGACATGCAATGTTGTTGTTCTATATATAATAGGTAATACACAGAATGACAACAGTAACAGTCAAATGTCATTGAATAAGTACTTTATAGAAATGAATGTGGTGATTTGGTGATAAAAGGTAATGTATATCTTATAATATTTAGAAAATGGCACATTATACTGTATGCAGTTTAGACTTTTCTGACCAATATTGCAATTGTGAAATGTGACAGTTTTCTCTAAAATCTGCTCTAGGCCCTTTTTTTGACAAGGAGACCAGCACATTAATTTTTTCAGATGTGATTCTTTAATGTTAAATGGAGTATGCCAGACTGAAAAATTATTTTAAATGTGGCACCACTTGAAAGTATACATTTTGTGACACAATGTCAGAAAATATACATTTTGTGAAACATTGTTTATCACAAATATGTCTTAAGAATTGTCATATTATGTTTTTTCACCCAACACCATTTGTAACTCTTGCAGTTCCAGTGCCAACTTAAAAAGTTGTCATAGAATCATGTTAAGCCTTATCTCTTTTAAGAGAAAGGTGGCAAAAAGGACAAAAGTATGGTGTGTGCAGGGGACAAGTGGGGTGTGAGGGGGTGCACAGTGGCACTTCTTATCCACCAAGGATGCCTAAAGACTAAAACTTTTTGAATATTGCTACTGTATAGAATTTATTGATAGTTGAAATCCTATTTTAAATCCTATGTAGTGTTATATGGGGACAGAAATGTGTGTGTTTGTATGTGTAGCAGTTATGACGTGCAGAGTTAGGGACATATAATTGCTTCTTCTTAGTTAAATGTGTGTATAAATCTGCATCTTGTAAATCAGATACAGTTTGATGTGTAATAATTGTTTTTGTGTGTGGTGTGAGACAGATCCTCTCTCGCCAGCAAAGTCTGGCTCCTCCCCTGCTGCTCAGGAGCTGATGACACGGCTGGGCTTCCTACTGGGAGACGCCATCCCCACCTCATCGCATACAACCATGGAGGATAGAAACCAGGTACACACACAAACACACACAGACACACACACACAAGGACCCAGCTGTACGCCTGTAGCATCACACTGTCTCAGGCAAAGATGGAGCAAGAGTAAAATTGGATAGCATTTAATGGAATAAAGGAAACATTTTCAACCCAGTCTCTGTCTGCTCCATCCGAAGCTTATGGCTGATTCCCATGGACAATCATTTTTGACACAGGAAAAGTCTATTGAGTCAAAACACACTTATAATACAGGCTAATGGGTATGCGCTTCATTACACTGCTTTTGTTCTTTAATTAAATACAAGAAAAGACATTGAAATCATTGTTGCTGGCAATCAGCAATGTGCACAGATGTGGTGAGAGTAATGAATTTTAAGATTAATAACAATAATAATCTGCTAGTTGAAAAATTACTGAGAAAACCAGAGAAGACAAGAAGTAACTTGTTCCATTTGAATTCATATGCTCTTGCTCCCCCATCTGAGTCACTGGCTGCTGCCTGCTCTATGAAGCGTACTTCAGTGAGGTTTGGAAGGGTCCAGTGTGCTGAGAGATGGCGGGGATTTGGGCTTGCAATAGACACTCTCCTCCAAAATCTTGGTATTTCAAGGGTTCACAGTGAGAGATTTAAGTGACACTTGCTGTTTCACGCAGGATTGATTTTACATTTCATTTCTGTGTGGGATTGCATGTAAGATGTTTTACTCGACTTGACTTTGTGCAAGGGTGAAGGATGCTGTTTTATTTGGAGAAATCTCCTTAAACCTGAATGTCTCCAGCTGTACTTTCTCATGTTAGTTCTCTGATTCAGTCATATAATCAGTGTGGCACTCAGCACACTGAGCCCTGGAGTATGTGTGTGTGTGTGTGTGTGTGTGTGTGTGTGTGTGACTTTTGGGCAGTGTATCAGGGATCTAAACCAGTCCTAAGAGGCTTACATTGCATTTTATGGATCAATGCGCACAGAGCTAGTAGTTATTCTTGGCTGCTGGTTTCTCCTGCAAAATTGTGCTGTGAATATCCATACTGATGATTTATAGGCACGGACCTGAGTGCCTCTGCCCTGTTGAAGCTTCTTTTCTTAATTTCATCCACTAGCTGTTGAACCAACAGCTGGCTCTTGTTACTTCTGACAGTACCATCCCCTTATAAAGGTAATTAAACAGTTAAATTAATACCCAATTTACTGTACATCAGAGACCGTTTTAACACTGTGGGTGATCATTTACATAGCGTGGGTATAACATTCACAACAGCTGATGGCGCACTCTGATCACAATGAAACTTGCAGAGAGGCTACAAGACAAGCTCCTGATATTCTAATCAGACTCTCTTGTTCATTTGACCCACTGTTTTCATATTCATGATGACTGTTTTGGGACAATGGTCAGTGTTACATGTACAGTATAGGATTCCTGCAGATGAATACAGGTTGATGAGGAAGGTACTCTTCAGTCTTCATTTATGGGATGATGCTAAAGTTGGGTGATATGATGATATCATTACCATGGTAAAGTTTTTCTGAGCAGATCTTGTTTATTTGGTGACACAGTTGCATGTGTTATTAAAAAGTAATTGAGGCCCTAAGTGGCATTGCTGTCTAGATTTTCAACCATTTGGCCACTAATTTTCCAGATTGTTATATTGCTAGTTTAAATCCCCAGAATGCCAGGTGTAGAAGAGAGTCTTGCTAGTCTTGCTGAGTGGGTTACAGTGGTACACAGTATATGAAACATTGATACAGTGTCAGGCCTGGGGATAGTGACAGTGGGTGGCCACAAAGGGTTGTTTTAGATTCCTGAGCACACCGTTTTGTTTCTGGCCCGCGTTTATAAAAATAAAGATTTGAACATGGAAGTCTGCTTTTGCACCTGCCCTCATTCGGGAGATATGGGGAACCATGACAGATGGACTGACCTAACAAACTGGCGCAGCAGACTGGGCGACGAGCCCTTGGAGAAATGGGGAGTGGCTGAGTGTGAGGCTGGCTGGAACCAGCCCAGGGTGGACCGACAAGGATGAGTCGGTCTTCCACCGCCAAGTTGCTGTGTGGGGGACAGTCGAAGGATGAGGAAGCTTCTGGAGGGGCGGGTGCATCGATGGATCCCCAATTGTGGCTCTGGAGCGTATCGTGGACCCCCTCGTCTTCGATCCGACCGCGGAGGAGCTCCCGCTGTGGCGAGGTGGGAGATCCGCAGCTCGGAGATGAGGTGGGCGTGGTGGTCCACGACGCTTGCGTCTCTCACCCGCTCCCCAGCTGCCTAAGAAGTCTGTGACTTCGTCCGACACTCTGCCTCCCAGGCTCGTGCCTGACTTGCCCCATGAGGTGAGCCCCCGGCAGGAAAGGCGAGCCTCATTTGCGACCACCGCTGCCATTGAGGCGTTGCCCCTGCCTCCGATGTGGCCAGACCAACCAACTGCAGGCACAGAGAAAGAGGCGTGCATGCCTGAGGAAGAGGAGTGGCTCCTGGCACAGCTATTCGTGCTATCAGCTCCTGGGAGAGCGCGGATAGCTATCAACATGGACATGGCTGCCTACGGCAAGGCTAACTGGCACCTGAGCCAGCAAGGAGGAAGTGGACAGCCACGAGGGCTCTTCTGGTCCTTCTGCTGGCATCCTGCCAGTACCCTCGACCAGCGAGCGAAGAGGCCCGAATTGAGCACCCCGGCAAAGGCACCGGCTACAAGTGCTCTTCCGGTCCCCCGCTGGCTCAGAGGACCTTGGAACAGGATGTGGAGCAGCAGAGCCTGTTGGACAAGCTTGCGGACAAGCCCCAGTGCCAGTGTGTAGCAGAAGCTGCAGCCCAAGTATCAGTGTGTAGCGCAGAGGCTGCAGCCCCAGTGCCAGTGTGTAGCACAGAAGCTGCAGCCCCAGTAAAGTTAAGTAGCGTAGTGGAGCAAAAAACCCCAGTAGCTGGGCCGCCACACACCCCACCAATGACCTGGAGGGGGCCAGGACCCCCGAGCGTGCTGGAGGCATGCTCTTGGAGGCGGGGTGCATCTGGGGGGGTGTGGCCGAAGGGCACTCGGACTTCGGGGCCACAGATTAGCTTCCTGGAGGGCGTTCGATCCCGGAGGGAGCTTGACCCACAAGAACAGTGAGGGGCTCCCAGTAGGGTGCTCTACCCCCAAGGATACTGAAGGGCTCCCGGTAGGGGCTCCACCCATAAACATGGTGAGAGGCTCCCGGTAGGGGGCACTGCCCCTGAGGACAGTGAGGAGCTACCATGTGGAGCGCCGGCCAGGATGTCATCCAGCGAGATGCGGCCAGGTGGGGCTCACGGGCCGCAGCCCTTTGCCACCGCCTGCCCCTCCTCTGCCCTTGGGGTGTTATGAGGGTCTGTTGGTGCCCTGGTGGGGTGCTCTAGTCCGGGGTACTGTCAGGCCTGAGGATAGTGATGGTGGGCGGCCCCTAGAGGCCGCCAAAGGGTTGTTTTAGATTCCTGAGCACACCGGAGTTTTGTTAAGTAATTATTGGTTTCAACGGCCGTTGTGCTCAGAAGGGAATTGAGTTAGGTATTTTAGTTCATTCATGGTGGACCTGAGTTGTCGGTCCACCATCGTACAGAGTGCAGGTGTTTGTATGTTCCTCTCCTTTTGATTAGTGTTTGAGTTTTGTTTCTGGCCCGTGTGCCTGTGTTTGTTTTGGTTTATAAAATAAAGATTTGATCATGGAAGTCTGCTTTTGCATCTGCCCTCATTCAGGAGATATGGGGACCCATGACATACAGTACTGTTTACAGTAACTATATTTGACAAAACTCCTGTTTGTTGGAAGTGAGCACAATTTAATTATTTATTAAAAGTATATGGGGATAAATTAGGTTGTGTCATTTGCAAATAAAATGAAAGTGAGAGACTAATGGATAGATTCTTGTTTCCACATTCATTAGTTGCACTTGAATATTAATTAGTTTTGATGTTGTACTGTGGTCTCATTCCATTCTGAACTCACAACTAATAAGGATCATATAACACAACTAATAAGGATCATTGTATGAATAAGGATCATTGTACCCCTAGTTTTAAATTGCATTTCAGACGAGGCACTACTCATATACATAGTGCATAGTAATTGTTGCAACATATCAAAGGTTAGAGAAACAAAATACAGTAATTTATGTATTGTGCCCTCAAGTATCATTATCCTGTATTATGTTCTACTTCCCGCCCCTAGATGATGCATCTAGGGACCTCCAACCCAGGAAATGAGACCCCAGCAATCTCATTATGACAATATATTATTCTAGTGGTAGTAAATTGTGTCACAGTACACATTTCTGAATGTATGATAATTAGACAGTATGATGCATTAATATTTACTGCAAACGTATCGTGGTACATAAGGGGTTGTACAAATATTAATACTAGTCAGCTAGTTGCCATTATAAAAAATTATGGCAACTAGCTGACTAGTTGCCATTATTTAATTAGTAGATTGCTAATAGGGGCTATCAACAGCTGATATAGCTAAGATGTGCACTGCAGAAGTGCTTTTGTTGTTTTCTAGCAGGTTTGAGCTTCAGGCCCCCCATCCCCAGAGCTACACAGACCATCTGATGTAAGCTGTACGCTAAAATCACCACAGCTCTCAGAATCTTGCCTCTCACAGAAACTTTTAAGCTCTGTCTGGCTATCTGCATTTATCCAATGGGAACCAAACATAGCCTGGGAAAAGCAGCAGCAGATCCTTGTATCCAGTCCTTTTGGAAAATAACTATAATGCTGAAAATGTTGCCTGCGCTATCCACCTGAAAGGGCGAAGGTGTTTATTTGTTGGGGATTGAGTGAGTATGTGTCTGTGTGTTTGTGTACACAACATGTGTGTGTGTTTGAAGTGGGTGGGGGGATAAGAGTCCTTCATCAGTGGACTGCTGGCAGGCGGCTGCTCTCAGAAGACCGGGGCTCCGGTACACTGATTCCACACACACATACACATCATTCTCCCTGACCTACATAGAGTGTAAGAGTGTGGAGTTAGGCAGAGGTAGAGGACAGAGCTGGATCTAGGCCTAGATCTTCTCTGGAAGGGAGCACGACTGGCACAACAAACTTACTCAATCACACACACACACGCCTCCACCCTCAATCCATATGTCCACTTCATTTGGTATATCTACACTGTTATCTACACTCACTGTCCATTAATCAGCTTCACTGACCATATAGATATGCTTCAGAGTTTACAATAAGAGACTGGAGTCCATCTATTTCCCTCCATCATTTGTCCGCCCCTTTATTCTGTCTACCACAAAACCACCAGCGAGCAGGTATAAATGAAAAGAACAGTGAGTGTACAATTAAATGTCAGAGTGTTTTTAAATCTGTAGTGCATGTTCTGACTTTGCCTATGCTTCATATGGTCACTGTCATGATTGAAACTTGTATGATCTGGTAAATTCATAAAAGAAGGAAAAATTGTAAATTAACTTGAATGAATGTTAATGTAGGTCTGAATCATTTGTATTAGTTGGTTCATCATGAGATCTTCACAGCTGGTGTTTTATAATAATTTAAAACTGAAAAATACAGTTTTGCAGTGTTGACTATATCGGCAATGTAAAAAACTGGCAGGCAGGTAGTTCTCTGACACAGATCTTCAAAATGCTGGTGATGCTTTTACTGCTTTTAAAACAAAACAAAATTAGTCACATGTGACCTATTGTCACCTCTATGTAGTTGTTAGTTGTTTTGCTCATAGCCCCCTTAGCTGGACTAAGTATGCTACTGGTGGCTCTTTCTAGAACTGTAGTAGAGCAAAGGGATATTGTCAAAATCTGCTTGTGTAGATCAGCCTACTAACTTTTCTCAACTTTTCTGCTCCTCTTTTGAATCTATGAGGTATGAGATTAAATAAGTAGCAATGTGATTGGGCAAAGAATGTTAGCTAAGTTAACAAATGATTAACATTTATCTGTTTATCGTAAAAAATTCAGATTTCATTTAGGTTTTGTCAACTACCTGTATATTCATCCTACAGGTGAAAGAAGTATTTGGGTGTAAGAGTGAAATACGGGGTTGCATGGACCAGTAAAAGTATAAGAGTTGAAATGTTTTCATTGCAGGCAAATACATTTGACCATTGCTGTATAGAAGCTAATAACTGTAGAGTTGAAGAGGGCACACAGTAAAACTGATCTTTTTCCATGATGCGGATACTTATTTTAGAGTTATAAAAACAAAATGAACTCTCTCTCTCTGTCTCTCTCTGTAGTGTACTGTCAGTAGTCAGGGCGCGAGTCCGTGCTCCACTCTGACCAGCAGTACAGCGTCTCCCAGTGCTGAAAGTCCATGCTCCAGCCTGCCCTTGAGCTCAGGCTCCACAGAGAGACCCCCTATGTGCCGCTCCGGACCCTGCACCACCACAACGAGCAGCACCACCACTACCACCACCACTCCCAGTTCTACACTAGAGAGCAAGGACAGTGGCATCATTGGTGAGACATATACACACACACACACACACACACACACACACACACACACACACACACACACACACACACAACTCTGTTTTCCCCAGTTTCTCTGTCCCACACTATACCATCATTGTAGGCTTGTAACAACTAGCTCGGTAGAAGGAAAAGCCACAGTCACAGTTACCTTTTCTTTAAATAAGCCGTAAGTTTTATACCTTAAAAGTCTATAAGTAAGTACATCTGAAGCTATTTAGATAAAATAAGAAAATAAATATAACTATTTAACATCACCTGCTGTTGTCTCATTTTAATGCATTTATCTAATTTTCAGGGCACAAACGCTAAGTCACTTTTCATAACACACTTGCACTAATAATCTGTTATATTATTGTATCAGTTATAGTTGCTTGTTAGTTTTTTGTTATAGTTGTTTTGTTTTTCTGTTTGCACTATTACTACTGTTTTTTTCCCTAACTCTTTATTGTCTTATCTTTATTCCTTTTGTTGCACTGAGTACGTTTATTACAAAAGAATTTCCCTCGGGATATATAAAGCTCTTTAGTATCTTCTCACCTTATATATATATATATATACAGACTGTATAAGCGGGGGTTAACTGTATATATATATATATAAAACCCCCGCTTAAGCATGGTTCAGCAGTTGCAGTTTCAGTCTCTCGTGGATTTTCTCTGAGACCCGAACTAATAATTGTTCGTAGAAACTTCCACACATTCACAGAAACCCCAGATATCCTCCTGTTTTTTGCTGTTGTGATATCCAGACCTCGTCCACCACGCCCCCTCGTCCTCGTGCTGGGTTGTTTATGTTTGGGCGAGGCCTGGACGCCACAGTACTTTTTGTGGCAATATATTACTTTTTATGCATTTTCATGCTAAATTATTAAGAAAAATATAATTTACTAATTTTGTAACATAAATATTAACATAAATTCTGCTACATTTCCATATAAAATATAACTATACATTTTTTGGTACTGTCCAGAGAACACAAAGAAAGCGCATCTTGTGATGGTGAAATACCCCCTGTGCTCAGAGGCGGGAGGTTTGAAAGTAGCCAATTCAAGTGTCCTTGTGTTTTTCCGTTTTGTTCTTCTTTTGTTCTTCATACGCACATACCATCACTTTTCATGACTCAGGGCACTTGAGGAATCTTTCAATTTACTGTGATTTTTCTGGGTTCTTAGTAAAATAGACAAATTTCAAGTTTTTTTTTTCATGTGCTGGTAACTGCAGTATCATAAAGCCTGAGGTGTGCTCTGGTGAATCTGGGACGGCCTCGTCTTTATTTCAGGTCTGCCTGAGCTTTCTTGAAGTAGGACACCAGTACTTTTTTTGGCATCTCAAAATAGTGTTTTTTATTTGGATGCAGTAAGAAAAGGTCAAAGGGACAAGTGCACAAAGCAAACATTCTCCACAGATTATTTTCTGAGTTTATCACGTATGCCTCACCATTATCAAACTCTTGATACAGAAAGGGAGGTTTAAAACTCCTTAAACTCCAGAAGTCTGTATGTGACCCACACTTGAATTTCCCACTGTCCTCAATACTTAAATATTAGTTTCATAGTAGTCATTGAATAATAAGCCTTAAGATTAATAATTTACAAATCAGCCTGCAGTATAAAGGGTTAATTAATTTGTGGAGTCATGTCCCTTACTGTTTTTATCTTGCACTCTCCTTTCTGTCCTTTCTTCCCTGTCTTCTCCTCTATCTGTCCTCCATCTCCCTCACACTCTCCTTCCCTCTATCTCTATCTTCTGTAGCTACAGTTACCAGCTCCAGTGAGAATGAGGAGCGCTGTGGCTCTAGTCTGGAGTGGGGCAAAGACAGCAGTGGTGGTGCAGCTGTGAGGGACAGCAGTCACCATGCTCCCCCACCATCTGCTTCAGGCCCTGCTATGGATCCAACAGTGGCCAGCGACACCCAGCCCAAGTCTGTTTCTGCTGCAGGGCCATCACCGGCCTCCTCACCCTCTGACGTACCTGCACCCTACCACAGCACCTCACTGGTCATGCCACGACCCAACTCAGTGGCCGGTCAGTCAGCTATCACATTACTTCTTATTTTTTACATTTTTTACGTACTATATTGATCCTGGAGGAAATTACTTGAGTACACTGCTAGTGTCATCACTGAGGCACAGTTGAGCAAGGTACCATCATCATACACTGCTCCCCGGGCGCCCCTCATTGGTGAATGAGTTAAATGCAGGGAAAGAATTTCACACTGTTCGCACTGTGTGCTGTGCTGTGGAGTGTTCCCTCTACTTCACTTTAACCCATTCACCCATTATGCTCAAGGGTACCTCAGTGGCGCCACTGGCAGTCCAGGGACTCAAACCCACAACCTTCCGATTGCAATGGCAAATCTCTAACCACGAGGCCACAAGCCGCCAGATATTTAAAAGCTAAGGGCCCAAAGAGGGTCCAGAATTCAGTTGTTGACCCTTCAGATATTCCTGTGCAAACTGATCTCACGCTAATATAATAACCTGCCTACAGAGCTGTGTGCTCTGATGTGACACATCATTTATATTATACTCCAGTACAAAACGTCCTTTGATAAAATCAGTCCAGCTTGAAACTGCTTTGCAGAGAGGTTGCACAACAATTCATTTACTAGTCGACTAGTCATTCAAAAAGTAGTTGACTAGTTGCCATTAGCGTACTTAAAAACAGATGCGTTGCGGATACCTGTTGCAAGTTTGTTTCTGTGGATGTGTCATGCTAAGCCTTCGGTGATTGGACAGTCTGTATATCAGTCAAATGGCTCTTT
Source organism: Bryconaethiops microstoma (assembly GCA_037577275.1). Lineage (NCBI taxonomy): Eukaryota > Metazoa > Chordata > Actinopteri > Characiformes > Alestidae > Bryconaethiops > Bryconaethiops microstoma. The sequence goes on along the minus strand of JBBJLS010000109.1, from coordinate 2,991,541 downwards.
CTATTTACAGATGACAGTTCTCAAAGTCTACACAGTCAGGGCTGTGAAGGTGAAATCATATTTCTCTTCTTTTTTTGTTGCATTTATTACCGCAGCTGTATTTCAGTCACTGTCCTCAAAGTCAGGTTGACTGGTACCCGCATTGCTGACTATCGCTTTTATTAATCAACTATTTCGACTAGTCTCTGCAACCCCTACCTCCATGGCTTTGAAATGTATCCTCTTCTATACAGCAATGACAGACATGAAAATAGCAGACAGACAACTGGAGTCAGGTGCCTGAATATTTGTAATGCCAAACATGATTTGATTTATCTTACCTTTAGCTCTGAAGTAGATACTGAATCATAATAACTAGAGCATAATAAAATGCAACTGAATATGGTTAGAATTAAAAAGGTATAGCGATATTGCTGAAGCTCTGTGTCTGTGTTTCTTTATAATGTAAAATGGATAGAAATGTATCTCTTCCTAGATGCTCAAAAACTGCCTTAAGGTATATATTCTAATGTTTTTTTGTGAGAGCGGACAGCTTTTGGGATTTGCTATCTCTCCACGGCTGTCTGCATATGTATATGTGTGTGTGTGTGTGTGTGTGTGTGTGTGTGTGTGTGTGTCTGTCTGTGTGTGTGTGTGTGCAACTTAGGAAAGAACAGTGGTTTCTTCCATGTGTAAGCTTGTGTGTGTGTCCCAGAGGAGAGAACTCACTGTAGCGCCTCACTGATTCTGCTGCTGCTGTTGGAAGGCATGGAAACATGTGGCTTTCTCTTCCTACTGCTGCAGTTAGAATTCCCCAGAAGAGCCAGGCTTTCTTAAAACTGTTGCTGGCTGAACATTACAGAAAACTGTTTCTGTGGGCAGAATATTATGGAAAAGGATGTGGACATATAACTGTCACTGTATTTATTTTTAGTTTAAGTTGATATTTTAAATGAGTTTGAAAGTTAGTGGATTTCATATTGATAATACATATTAGGCCATATGTCTGGGGATAATCTGATTCTATATAGACAGTGTGAATGCACTGTGATCAGATCAGTGGCAATCAGGAAAGAAAATGACCACATACAACACTGCATGCATTTTGCCATTGCTGAAAGCAGCAAGCCAACGACACTCAGCTGCAAATGGAAAACCACCAATGCCGAGTGATTGAACGATCTGAACAATGCTATGAGGTTCAACAATGGAACAATGCGATTAATCCCCAGTAACACACTGCATTCACCTTGGTTCCAAAATTTGTACGTTTGTACTTGCAGGAAAAGGGATGGAAAGCTGATCCAAGCCATTATGATCACAGTGGTGTTTGAGTCTGTGTTTATATACTAGAATCCCAACAAAAAACAAGTTGTGTTAGAAGGTGTAGTTTAGTCTCACTATCAAGAAAATCTGTTGGCTAACTGATTTGTTCAGTTTATAAATAATGAGATACATAGAGAATACTCTCACATCAATTCCAGCAATAGACAGACATAGTAAATGTGACAAGATCCGGAATACCAAGAAAAATCTCTGAAAAATCTGCTTGTAGACTGGTTAGATATGCAAAGCAAAACCCACATATCACCCTCAAGGATCTGAGAGAACATTTGGCTGGCATAGAAAAAGTGATGCTCTGGACCACTGCGCACTGTAGTTGAAGAAACATCATCTACATGGACGTGTCATAAGAAGTTAGCTGTGATCTTATCATAAAAGTATGCAACACACACAGAGGCATTTTTTAATTAATGGCTGTGGTCTCAAGAAACATATATTGAATTCAGTTGCCAAAGGCATGTAGGGAGTGAAGCATTTTAATAAATGAACCCCTTGCAAATTGTTTAGCATGAGGGTGGATCTGTTGTTTTAGAGTAATGTGGCAGACAGTGGCACAGATAATTTTGTAGGGATAGAGGGAAGAGGATAAGATAAATACCAGCTAATCCTGGATGCTAATTTCCTGTAGCCAATGAAGAAACTGAAAAGGAATTGAGGTTAGATATTACAACAAGACAATGATCCAAAACATACGTGTTGTTACAGGTTTAGGAAAGGCCTTCGCCATCCCCACTTTTGAATATTACTGGAAATCTTTTCGATCTTTTCAGATCTTACATCTTAAACATGTTGAGTGTGAAAGATGCCCTTTGAATATTTCTGAACTAGAAGCATTCTCCAAATATCTGAAAGAAAAATGCTGTTAATATGTCTGTAGTTTAGAGTGTTAAAGGAATGTGTACAACATTTCATTCCCTCTTGTATATGTATTGCATATGATGGCAGGGATCTGGCATTCTTCCCAGCTGAGACCATATCTCGGTGGGCTTCAGTTCTGCTCCCTGCTCCCCTAAGAGCTCTCCCAGATCCAGGCTGACCCAGAGCAGAAGCATGAAGGGAGGGAGAAAGGCATGATGTGTCCATAAGAGGACTGCAAACAGCCATCTGACAGTAACACTCCCCACTCCCCACCCCTCTATACCCCACAAACAAGTGCAACGTGACAAGCATCCATCTGCAGAGATTACGCCTTTCAACCAGATTAGATTACACAGGGGAATGAGGGATAGAGGGGGTGCATCTGAACACAGTGTGTCAGAAAAACATGAATGAAATGAGTGAGAGAACAGATGAAAATATATTGCTGCTTGTGTGTGGGTTTGGGTGGTTCATGCATTTTGAACTATCGTATAAATACAGTGCATGACTGTGTTTGTGCGTGTAAGTGTGTGGACATGTGTTATCCTGTATTCCATGAAATCAGTAGCAGATCATGGATGCCTGCCTGGTAACAGCACAGCAGTGGTGTGTGTAATCTCTCCACTCCGCTGCCAGCCAAACACACAGCTCTAAAACACACACTCTTGTTTTTTCTTTCTTTCTCTCTCTCTCTGTCTCTCTCTCTATTTCATTCAGAACACACACGCACACACACACACACGAACACAATGATGTTCAGCGCAACACATCCTCTGTGCTTCAAAAGTGCTGAGGCAGTGTAGCGCTCTGCACTTGAGGGACTTTAATTGGGGCTTTAATTTCTAGGCTGTTCTCACTTGCACTGAGGATTCTGTCATATAGTCACACCAAACTAAGCTTAAAGAATCTCTCTCCCTTTTTCTCTCCTGTTTTTTACCTTTCTTTCTGTCTCTGCTTCTCTCTTTCTTTCACTCTCTCCATTTCTGTCTCACTCTCTGTGGCTCTCCCTGTCTTCTTCTCTTTCTTTCCACTCATTCTCTCTCACTCTCTCTCTCTCTCTCTCTCTCTCTCCCTCTCTCTCTCCTCCTCCTCTCTTTTTCTCTTCCCCTCTCTCTCCAGCCACCAGTAATACTAAGCTAGAAGAGTTGAAGTATTTGGATGAACAGAGGAATGCTCCAATGCGCTCGTCTATGCGCGGGCCCTGGCACGGTGCGCACACCAGCGGCCGCAACCAGGAGACCAAAGGTACCGTCTTCACATACAATTAAATACCCGTGTCATACCTTTACCTGCTTTTGACCCACTGAATCTCAGACCTATCCATTTATAAATGTCTTTTGATTCAAAGTGTTTTCTGTTCTTTTCAAGTACAGGGAAATTATTTTCAATGTTATTTGTCAACATATAGGGATTAGGTTAAAACAAGCCAGAGAATTATTTTATTACGAAACTTTATATTTAGCCTTTCTGTATCTCTTACTAATTATTCACTATCTACAATGAAATTGTTATGTAGTGATTGGGAGCAAGTGGATCCACTTACAGGCCCTTAGGATTTACAGAGGTTAAATATGTATATTAAAACATGTCCATGTAAATGTGTAAATCTTATTATTGTCTAGAGCTGAGTCATGCAGCTAAATCCTTGCAGCCAGGTGGGAAGTGCATGTGTGTGTCATGGTATCTAGGCCTGTGAGCAGGCATGAGCTCAGATGTGAATGACAGCTTAATGTTTATCCCAGCCCTGTTATCATGAAATATATAATAGTGGTTATATATAATTTGGAACACTCATCACAATAAAAGCCAGAAATTCTAAGAAGTCTGATTGTGTCTGTGTTTGCATGTTTTAACCTTTCAGCTCGTTTCACTGCATACAAGCCAGCGGACATCATGCTGAAGCCCCTCCTGTTCGAGGTGCCTAGCGTCACCACGGACGCCGTGTTCATGGGCCGTGATTGGCTGTTCCAGCGTCTGGAGGAGGTGCTGATGGGTGGTGGTGAGGTGGTGCCAGGGCGTGGGGCCGTCGTGGTGGGCAGTGTAGGCTTTGGAAAAACGGCAGTCATCTCCAGGCTGGTGGCTCTGAGCTGTCACGGAGGCCGGATGAGACAGATCGCCTCCAACAGCCCTGGAGCATCTCCCAAGAGTAAGGAGCACCTCCACACACTCCTAACGCATCAGAACAGATGGCTCACTCAGTGCTTATTAACGTCAGGACAAGCACACTATAACTCATGTTGTAGAAATGGCCACATACTAATTTGTGTGCCTAAATATGCAGTGATGTATATTTTGAAGTGCATTACACATAATGCAGATGTTAATGGTGTTAATGCTATGTGCCTTGAATTCTTTAGGTTATGTGCATTACACTGTAAATAAGAAATTATTGAGAATTCAAATTATCAATAGTCAATCTGATGCATAAAGATTTTAGATTTTTCTGAACAGCTACTTTTTACTGTGTGTGTGAAAACGAAACACAGCCAGCTTGGCTTGGTCTAAGGTCACCCCCAATGTTCAATATCATTCTCGCCGCGCCGGTTATTAGTAGTTGTTTGCATGTGTATTCAAACTTCAGACACAGTTCACAGTTCTCCTACTGCTCATCAGTGGATTTTAACCCTAACCCTAACTTATATCCTTCTTTTGATTATGCTTCAATTGTTACTGCAATTGCATAATGTTTGATAAATGCAACAATGAGTGTATAGGCTCTGCCTACTTTTCTATTACACCACACCAACCTGATTAAAAGTTTAAATAATGAGGTTTAATCAGTTTCTGTATGTAGAAACTACTTTTGAACAGAGCAAGAGTTGATGTGCAGTATCTGGATTGGTTTGATGACACGGTCAGGTCAGGGTGATTGATTGTCTATGACAAGTGTAAACAAGACCTTACAGAGGTAATAAGTGTAGTGTTACGAGTCTTTTCTTTTCAAACCTTGTGTGGAGAACAACAGGGTTACCGGGTCCACCGTATTGTAGTGTAAGTGTGAAAAGGCTAGACTAAATTAGACTAAAGAAATCTTTGTAGATTTTACGTAACTTTTAGAAACTGTGTGTGTTCATCAGACCTCCTGGCAGTGCAAACTTGTTATTTTCAATTAGAAATAATAATTTTAATGCCTAATTGACTCTACACGACTTTCTAAGTCTCAGAATCATTATACAGCTAATACATCACATTTTCTGCAAACTGTTGTTTGTTGTGGTGTGCACACTACACAGTGAGTGCGGACGAGGCACACACTCACAGGACATGACTTTTCACATGGATAGACCATGACAAAATCGCAACGTCTAATGGAAATAAAACTGGAGAACTTGTTGTGGTTGTTATTTCTGCACTAATTTGGGAAGTAAAAAAAAAAAACAGTCCTTTTTAAACTGGGTCCATGCTCATTCCGTAGAGCTATAGCCCTTTCCTAGGTCCATGCAGAACTTTAACTCAATATCTCAATATCAGACCAAAGCAGCTCTAAGCATCAGCCTTGGTTGATTTTTTGCATTGTTTTGGCTGCTCGGACCCTGCTTCCTGAGGTCCTTGAGACTTTTCTCACACTCTCATTGGCAGTTTTCAAAATTCAAATGAGCGTGAAAATGTCAGGGTGTCAGCAACAGCTTGCAGAATAAAAAATTGTGTCTGCAAACCATACACACAACATGAGTGCTCTTCAAGGTCACGCACAGCAATTTGTCAGCAAGCTGGCCGGGGGGAGGGAGCTGTTGGCAATCCCAAAAAATTGTCTGTGGCTGAAAGAAACAGGGCAAATCATGGGCACTCTGCATACCCTTCTGGTCTGTACCTTGTATACTGTAGTAGGTAACATCTCTACCCTTCACCCAGCAGAGTGGGGTTTAAACCCCTGTATTAACAAGCTCATGGTGCAGGGATATGTTTCCCTGTTTGAAAACTCAAAATAAATCATATCTTGAGTGATTTCCACAGTTTGACAAGGTTTCACAATAGTGGACACCTGTGCCGTTCACCGTGCATGTGTATCTATGTGTCTGGCAGGTGGGAGCAGAGGAAGTGATCCCCCTAGCCAAGGCAACCAGCTGAATCCACCTGCTCAAAGCCCCATGCGCAGCAGCAGCTGTCCCCCGACCCCAGACACACACCGGCACAGAGAGGAGGCCGTCAAACGTCTGGCCGGCAAGGTGCACACTCACACAAGCATACACACATGTGAAAACGAGCAAATGACAGATCGATGTATTGACAGATAACAGACACGAGTGAACAGCAATGGACAAAAATTTAGTCAGTAGGAGTCTGTATGGGACAGGGCTTCAGTCAGTTCCATCAATGTTTAGCAAGATGATGGAGAAACTAATCAAATTTAGAGCTGTACAGTTCAACTCTGAAGATCTATAAGAGCAACTCATGATAAGATTTACTTCTTTCAGTTGAGACGAACAACAGTCACCAGCAGTTTTCTCATATGATCGTTTATGTTCACATTAATTTCCTGTATACAACATTTCTACGTTCTCAAACATGTGTCCAAAACACAGTGTGAATATGGCCTTACAGTCAAAGAAAATCACATCTGATAATATATTTCAACTGGAATTTAATGTTGGCTGAAAAGCAGCACCTCCCATGCAATTTTGACACTTCACTCTTGATCATCTGTGTGTGTGTGTATGAGTGTGTGTGTGTGTGTGTGTGTGTGTGTGTCTAGAACATGTTTGCTGTCTACATCTGGGCTTCGTCTCTGCTGAGTGTCCTAGTCACGCCTTTTTAATCAGCCATCTGGCAGCCGCACTCAATGCAGGCTGTGTTGGTGCGTCCTGCAGCTTTAAGAGAGCTTAAGATGCTCCAGTAGTAGCGGAAAATTGTGCACTGCAGCTGGAGTGTTTCTGCAAGTGACTTATAACTTTGCTATGGTTCTGTAAGACAGACTTTTTTATCCCACCTGTCTCTGCGCTAATAGTGTATGGTTATATTTGCGCAGGGGAAGCTGACTTCAGTGTAAAAAGAACATGTTCTATAAAATCCACACAGTCTGTATAGCACAGTCCACCTTACACTCCTGCTGAAGATTTCAGCTGTTCCTTAGCTCAGTGTAAACCTCTTCATATCATCTCTCTGTGTCTCTGACTCTCTGTAATAGGGCAGATCTTTAACCCTAGACATGTTTGGCCTCTGAGGTAATCTGAGGGAAAAAAAACTCTCAAAAAATACTTTCACTAGTCTGAAAGTGAACGCACTTGCATCATTAAATAATGTTATTAATTTTTATATTTATGTCTGCATTTTTTGGTAGGACCAAAAACCTTCAGAAACCTTCTTAACAAAAATTATTTTCAGATGTTAAAGTTAATAATACAATGAATGTATTAAATCAATTTATAAAAGACTGATGCATGGGAAAAAGTGTTCAAGAATGACTTAATGAAAAAAATCATTGGGATAACTTTGGGATGTGGTCATGTGGATGAGGTGAGCCCATTAATGTTTGCCTGTCTGCTAGGCATGGGCGTTCATCTACAGTGATTTTGGAATGTTATAATCGATTAAAAGGATATGCTCATTTCCAAATTAAAATAAATTGGAATTTTGGTATACAGTAATCCCCCACTTTTCCCGGGGGTTATGTTCCAAGAGCACCCGCGTATAGTGGAAAACCACGTTGTTGTGTTTTGGTTTAAAAAATGCCTAAAAATGCCTATTTTTATAGTGTAAACCCTAAATATGCCCCCAAATATGCTCCCCAAACACTTTAATTTCATTTTAAACTCAGTTTAATATATTACCCTTAACGAAAATGTAAAGATAAACCCAGTGCTCGAATGCAAATACCGATATTACCGCTGTACAGACTGCGCTATAATTCATGCACAGGCGTCTTCTTTGGTATGCGCTGTCCTTTTCTTTTGTATAAGCAGGATAAATACAGTAATAATTTAATGTATTTTTCAGTAATAAAAATACAGTAAAATGTGAGGAGTAATCACCAAACATTTTTACAGTTCAATAATTTACTGTTCATCTGGCGGCGAGTTGTCTTGTAGTGACCCGCTGGTTAAAGCAGACACTGCTTTTTAGTTTTACTGGGGTGTCAGACTCAGTGGAATTGAATGGTGGTACATCCTGGCGCATAGGTGTCACTGGTGTACCTTTGTTACCCCCAACTAAGTCGAGGCTGCCTGGAGTACTACATGTGAGAAGGCCCCTCCCCCTCCCAACACTAAAGTACCCACTATCCATGACCCTGCCAACATCAGCCGTACCAGAACTATCAGACGAGAGTCTCCAAGTGGTAACCTGTAACAGCAGCTCTGCTCATTTCTGAGCTTCTGCTTCAGGCATCATGCACTAACATTTCATGTCAGTTTTGGCCATTTTTGTTTGGTATTTTTCACTTTTTTGCCCATGTTTGGAGACCTGGCGCGTAGCTGCTTTGTTTACTCTCGAGAGCAGCTATTGGCGCCGTGCCCCACAGCGGTCCTGCTGGCAGACAGGCCTGACATCCCCAGCGAGCTGAGGAGAAAGAGACATCTCCCACAACTCCACCATCTGCTTTTTGCAGAAGTTCTCTGATGACTCTGCATTAGTTGAACTCATCACTGATGGGGACAACGGGGAGTACAGAGAAATGACCCGGGATTTTGTGGACTGGTGCCAGGAGAACTACCTCCAGATCAACGTCCTTCACTTTAGCCACTAAACATCCAGGGTCTGGACATTGAGGCTGTCGAGAGCTACAAGTTCATATGAACAATAAACTGGACTGGACTCACTACTCAAATGCTCTCCACAGGAAAGGGCAGAGCAGACTGTACCTACTGCAGAGGCTGAGGTCTTTTGGAATACAGGGGCTCTTGAAGACCTTTTATGACACTGTAGAGGCCTAAGCCATCTTTTATGGTGTGGTCTGCTGGGGCAGCAGCATCTCTTCTGGGGACAGAAAGAGACTGAACAGGCTGATCCGGAGCGCCAGCTCTGTTCTAGAATGCCCTCTGGACCCAGTGGAGGCAGTGAGTGACAGGAGAATGGTGGCTAAACTGTCATCCCTGTTGGAGAACATCTCCCACCCCATGCAGGAGACTCTGACAGCACTGAGCAGCTCCTTCAGTTGCGGCTGCTGCACCAACGATGTGGGACAGAGAGATTCCACAGGTCTTTCCTTCCAACTGCTGTCAGACTCCACAACAAAGACTTGTGCAGACAGACACACACACACACACACACACACATACCCAGACACACACACATCCAAACACCACTGACCGATAAGTGGAGGTTCCTCTGGTGTGCCATATTTCTCTCGTGTGCTATATTTTTATCTTTGGTGCAATATTTTGGATACAACATGTGCAATCTGTGGTTTTCTTGTGTAGTGTGCAATTTTAGGGATAAGTTATTACTGTGAGCAATGTGTCTGGTTCATTGTTACTGTTTTTTTACTTTTACTGTTGCTTACTGTTTTTGTCAATATCTTTTGCTTTTCAATGTGTACAGGCACACATATACTTACATGGGTTTAAATATACAGTAATTCCCCACTTTTCGTGGGGGTTATGTTCCAAGAGCACCCACATATAGTGAAAAATAGTGCCAGGGATTCGATCCAAGTGCAGGCTATCAACAAACTCTAAAGCAGTTTCCACAGCAATCTCAGCAACCACAGCAAGGACAGATGCAGCCATGGAATCCACAAGCCTGACTAGAACCA